>CAUYON010035536.1:0-19521 GCA_963573935.1 Arctocebus calabarensis
AGCCTTAACGAAACATGGAGACTTTACCTCTTTCACATTTGCATGGATGGAGCTGGAATTCTTCTTAGCAAATTATCTCAAGAATGGAAGAAAAAGTATCCAATGTACTCAGCCCTACTATGAAGCTAATTTATAGCTTTCATATGAAGGCTATAACCCAACTATAGCACAATAATATGGGGAAAGGGGCTAGGGAGGGGAGGGGAGGGGCAGTTGGAGTGGAGGGAGGGTAATTGGTGGGGCCACACCTACGGTGCATCTTAGAAGGGTACAGGCAAAACTTACTAAATGCAGAATAAAAATGTCTTCATATAGTGATTGAAAGGCCATGAAGACTATGTTAAACAGTTTGATGAAAATATTTCAGATTGTATATGAAGTCAGCACACTGTGCCCCATGACTACACTAATGTACACAATTATGATTTATTAATAAAAAATAAATTTTAAAAAACATGCAAAAATAAAACTATGTACTGTTTAGGGATATTTACATGTATGCTAAAATATAAACACTAAATTCACACCTCCAAAAATGATAAACACTAAATTCATAATCCTGATTACCTATGGGCACTGGGTGATAAAATTGGGGAGAATCCATAAGAACTATCAAACACATTGATAATTTCTACTTGATGGCTGATAGGGACATAAGGGTTCATTATATTATTATTATTATTTTTTTTTTTTTTTTAAGAGACAAGAGTCTCACTGTATTGCCCTCAGTAGAGTGCCCTGGCATCACACTGCTCACAGCAACCTCCAACTCCTGGGCTTAGGCTGTTCTCTTGCTTCAGAGTAGCTGGGACTACAGGTGCCCACCACAATGCCCAGCTATTTTTTTGTTGCAGTTCGGCTGGGGCCGGGTTTGAACTCACTACCCTTGGTATACGGGGTCGGCACCTTACCCACTGAGCCACAGGCACCGCCCTATATTATTCTTTATATCTTTTAAGTATTGTGTAAAAGGATAAAAGCTACCAATGGCTCTTAAGATTTGAATGTTTTATAGAATTCATAACCAAATCACATTTATTCCCTATAACAGATTCATGTCCTTAACCCAAATTAGGTCTTTAAAATCCATCTCAATTCCCTTCAGGCTTTAAAATATATTTGTAGAAAGACTGTACTATGCATTTTGGGGGAGCCTACTCATTTAAAAATAAAGTGAAGAAGAGGCAGTGTAATGAGAAGGCTGGTGTATCTGCTCTGCTGCAGCATGCCTCTGAAGCTGGCATTCAAGGCAGCTAGTACAGAATGGGCTTTAAAATCTGATGTTTGTTCTCATTATCAACCTAACTAGTAATTTAACTAATTGGTGGTTCATTTGAGCTGTCTGTATTTGCCATACACACTCAAAACAGCTGCAGTCATTGGCTGGAAGGAAGAGCCTCTGTGGAAATATCAATATGCAAAGAAGGGCAAGACCCAAAATCCTTCTGTTAACTCTCCACCCAGCTGTTTAAGTGCATTTGCGAAATTAGAGTTGACCTATAAGTGCACTGTAATGCTGTAAAATGCAGTGTTTAAAAAAATCAATATGGTTAGGAAAGTGTACTAATTAGACAACATCCGAGCAATTACAAAGTCAGTATTATGTCAACATACATTTTTATTACCCTGAGTCTAGTATTAATCTAAGACAGAGACTTCTCAACTTCCTATTAAATATGTCCTTCCCAAATTACCAGCTAAAATCAATCAATACCTTCTCCTTGAATTCTGTGGTTAAAGAAATGAGTAAAAGGCAGCTAGGGTAAATTCGGAAGCAATAGCAGGTTTTCTGTTTCAAATGAAAGCTGACTGCAGTATCGTTGTAGGCATTATTTAAGGTGCAGGTGGAATAATTCCCCCTAAGAAGCTAAAGTAGGATAACTGAAGAAGGTGAAGCAAAAGAAATTTCGATAACCATATACAGTGAAGTACATCTTTAAGCAATCTGCTGTAGCAATGGTTGTCCTAGAAATAATTATAGTAAACATGCTGAGCAACGATAAAAAGTAGTTTGCTCTTTTAACAAAGGCTTGACTATCAGAGTGACTAAGCGATCACAAATAAAAGTGCATTAAGTAGTTGTGCTTTCCATTAACCAAGGACCTAAAATTAACATGCCTATAGGGTAAAATGTGAATGTTCTCCAAGTGCTATTTCTGATCAGATAGATTTTATACAAGGACAGCCATTTTTAATACCAATAGCAAATAATGTGCCCAAAATGAAACACATCTGTGCTCCAATGTGCCAGTGTGGAACTGGCAGTGAATTTAAGGTTTCTTACAAACATTTTAATTCTGGAATATATTAATATATAATCAAGAAATGAACTCTACATAAAGTATAAAATAGAATGGATCTTCTGGATCCTTGCAATGGTAAGAAAATGATATTTTTAAATAGCATTCTTTTAAAAAATTTACCAGGAGATTAAAAAAAGCTAGTTCAATATATTTCTATGTAACATTTTGAGCTATTTTCCTGTCGTGCGTTCAAAGGTAAGTTACACTGTTTAGTAGTCTGACAATAAAAAACACGTTATGAAAAATAAAATAGCCAAAAGAAAAAAAGAGACAATCTCACCCTAGAGCAGATGCAGGTACATTCTGATCCAATTTATCTTGGGAAGTATGAGAATAAGTACGCGGTCTTCCCTTTAGAAGCAGCAGTGAAGTTCACATATGTGAAATACACACACTAACCGAAAATTTATAACTCATGCATTAGCTGTATTTCTACCATCAGCCATTGGTACATCCCCACTTGGATATCTCATAGGCCAAACAGCCCCAGCCTAAACTCATCACCTCTTAGTCCCACATGGAGAATTCTCTTATCTCACTTGCTTGGGTTAGAAATTTGTATTCTCTTGACTCACTTCCTCTTTACCCCTAAACCCAATCATCTAGCAGGCCATGCTGATGATACATTTTTCTTCTGCCCTGCTGCCACTATTCCAGTTCAGACTATTATTATCACTCATCCAAAAATTTCTCTGAAAACATGGTCAAATGTATCAACTTTTCTACATAGCCTGGATTCTCACTGGAGAGTCACATATGGTGCTTTTTGGTGGATGCTATTTTCCTTCAGAGATTAGCACTGTCAGTGGAGAATCACAAGTATAATAAAAGATAAAACCATTAGCTTTAAGAGTTGCTATTTTATTATGAATTACTGCTCCAGAATACTGATCATATAAACCCAAAGATCTGCACTGATCACATTTAAATTATTGATCATTACCAAATAAAAGTCAAAATAATGATAAAAATTATTTGATGCTTATCTTGAAGTAATCATGAAAATGTCTATCCTCAGGTACAATCTGAGTAGCCAGAAAGTAAAACACATTAAACCTTACAAGACAAAGAAGGACAGTATATGATTAGATGAAAAATAAATAGCTAGGATTACCGGAATGCTTGATTCAGAATTTGATAATGAAAATGTTCTGGAGCCAGTCCTATAACCACAGCATTAGGATCACTTGTTTCTATTCCTGTGAACAGAAAAAAATAAATTATTGAAAATGCAATTCAAAGCAATATCACATTTGATAACAAAATAGTTATAGTCAAACAAGTGCAAGTATTTCTACAGCCATAACCTAAAATTTAAGGGATTATAGTGCCCAGCGTACCTTGGAAGTCTAAGAGAAAGAGAAATATAGTACAAGATGAAAGAGGGGGAGAGAGAGAGAATCTCCTAACATTTTTCCATATTCCTTACATATGGTCTTACAGCTACTCAGTAAGTAGAAGATCTTAATTGAAAACTGTAACCTGACATTCTCAAAAGAAGTACCATTTTCTGACTTCAAAATGTTTCACTGGCTCAGTGCCTGTAGCTCAAGCAGTTATGGCGCCAGCCACATACACCAGACCTGTGGGTTCGAATCCAGCCCGGGCCTGCCAGACAACGACAACAACTATAACCAAAAAATAGTCAGGCATTGTGGCGGGTGCCTGTAGTCCCAGCTACTTGGGGGGCTGAGGCAAGAAAATCACTTAAGCCGAGGAATTGGAGGTTGCTGTGAACTGTGATGTCATTGCACTCCACCCAGGGCGACAGCTTGAGGCTCTGTCTAAATAAAAAAAAAAAAAAAAAAAAAGCTTCACTGATTACAATCAACAAGAACAGATCGATAGCTACTGATGAAAGACTGAGAATTTAAGAGACAAAGGAAATCAGACTTTCTAATTGACACAGTTGAGGTTAACACATTCATGGTAAGTATGAAATGCACTGCAGATTCTACAGTTTTTGACAATGTCTGACCTACTTTTAGTTTCACAAATATTTAATAATTAAAACATGTTTGAAGGCCTTGGAATCTTATAATTGGACTTCAGATAAGACAATCAAATAAGCACATGCGCTGTTACAGTTATTAAAGTCTGATTAAGAGTTTAAAGGATTATCTACCTGCCAATTCCTGTTTGCCTCTCTTAATGCCTACAGATGTTCAAGCTTTCCAATTTCTTCCTTACCAGTTGCTACAGTATCAAGTAATTGGTAAAAGTCTATTGAAGGAAGAAAATAAAATAAGAGTTGAAGTAATTTTGTGTTAATTCTTTTTTTTTTTTTTTGAGATTAAACAGGCAAGTTTTATTACCAAATGTTAACAATTCTATAAAAACTCTGTAGTACTGTAGTAAGTATTGCTGCCTACCTTAAAATCTTTCAGAGCTTTGGGCAGATACCTTAAGACATCAAGTATGAAGAGCTTTCTTTCTGATCTTAAGTGCCAGTTATCACCAATTTTTACACGTACAAAAATTTTTTTTTTAATTTTCCTACTCACTCAAAAGGCCATTGCTGGTCAGCTGAAAAGGGACATATTTGGCTCTCCATTCAAGGTATTAATCAAATTAATGCAAAGTAAATAAAAATAGCATTCACATAAATCGGCATGGCAGTTCATTCTTTTTCTTATTTCTATCTACCACTAGCAAAGACAATCAATATTAGTAAAGATATTTCCATTCCCTTCAAAAACCCATCTATATTTTCTAATATACAACGGTGCTGCAAATGTACTCTTAGACTGAATAACAAAGATTTCTTCCAGACCAGGGACTCTGCTTATATATCCCAACTCCACCTCATTGCTAAAACAGCTGGAATATTCACATTCCTCAAAGTAAAAGGAAATACATCTGATTATAAAATTGTTTTATAGTCCTTTAGCTTGTCTCCAAACAGAAATACAATGATTGTAGAATGCATTTGTCATTATTTTTGGTTGCCCGGTTTCTGAATACCATTTTCATAATTAGGGAATTCACTAGCTCATGAGCCTTGCTGAGAGGCAGAGCTCATTCTCTCTCTCCCTACCAGGTACCGTTCCCAACCTCTCTTCCAGCTAAGAGAGCTTGCACAAGACTGAGACTCTGTCAATCAGAAACCCTCACATGGGGTTTTGAATTGGAAGCTATTAACACAAAGCTACAGGGAGAACTCTCTGAAGAGGTGACTACTGATCCTATCAGATTCTGAGGCAGCACTGCTGGGTCAACAGTTTGAGTTGCAGAAGTCCATGCTGAACAGCGACATCAGTGACCTATGGCACAATGTGCCATATCTAAATGTGGCACAATGCTGCACAGCCCCCCTAAGTCTAACTTAGATCTAGAAGGAGTGTCCAACCTTTTTTTTTTCTGTCACACACTGTAAAGACTTGGGTTGGGCCACACATTAAACATACATAAACATTAACAAAAGCTGAAGAGTGGGGGAAAAAAAAGGTCTGTGCATAATTTTCCAGATATTCTACACCAAAGATAAGCAAAACAGGCCTCAAATAATCCACATTTGGCCCAAGGTTGGACACTCACAACTCACAAAACTTGTGAGTTTTCACAAGTTCACATCCAACTTCTAGGCAAGTTTATTTCATAGGCAACACAATAAATTTCCTATTATACTACATCAGGAAGCACAAGAGTTCTGATTATTCTACTTTAAGATGTTAAGATTAGCCAAGAGATTCAAATGATAATGTCTAATTCCTCCATTTTGAAACTCCCCATCATCAGCCCCTTCATCAATATTTTTAAAATGACGTTGCCTAGGGCGGAGCCTGTGGCTCAAAGGAGTAGGGCCCTGGCCCTATATGCTGGAGGTGGCGGGTTCAAACCCAGCCTTGGCCAAAAACTGCAAAAAAAAGATGTTGCCTATTTCACTACAACTTGCCAAATGGTGATTTTCTATTTCTGTCATTTCCCAACTAGAATTCCTCTATAAAGAATTCATCTACAGCCAGGTGCAGTGGCTCACGACTGTAATCCTGCTACTTTCAGAGGCTGAGATAAGAGGGTCATTTGAGGTCTGGAGTTCAAGATCAAACTAAACAACACAGTGAGAGCTTATTTTTAGAGAAAAATAAATTAGCTGGGTATGGTAGCACATGCCTGCAATCCCACCTGCTTGGAAGGCAGAGTTAGGAAGATTGCTTGAACTAAGAATTTGAGGTTGCAGTGAGCTATCATAATGCCACTGGATTCTAGCCTGAGCAACCAAATGAGGCCCTGTTTCAAAAAATAAAACCAAAACAAAATACCCCCTGCTCCAAGACAATTTATTCTCATCAAATATTTGGTTATCTGAAAATATGGTTCAAATATGAAAGGCAGTATAAATGCTTGTTTCACTTCCTCAAATAAGTTTTCAGAGTAGTAAGTTACTGCCCTAGAAACCTACAAGAGTAACCAATATGTTTTGCGGGCTGAGTATCACTTTGAACTCATGGCTTTTTATAATTTATCTATGATGTGCTTCAATCCACTGCAATCATTATTATTTTTTTTTTTCAAAAGATAGAGTCTCATTCTGTTGCCCAAAGTGGAGTGCAGTGGCTGTTTACAGTTAACATGATAGCTCACTGCAGCCTCAAACTCCTAGGCTCAAGTGATCCTCCCTCCTTGGTTTCCAAAGTGCTTGGATTATAGGCCATGAGCCAATGCGCTGAACTCCATTATCCTTCTTAATACTCAGATTATCCCTTTAATTGATTCCTGCCCATTAGACAAGACTTCATTAGTCTTCAGTGATTTCCTTGCTAACATAATGAACTAGTCCAGACTCATCTTATCAATGACTGCCTATATCTCGATTCAGTCATTTCTCCACACAACTGTAGTGGGAAATGGGAGTAGATATCATTCAAAGGACTGGGTTGTCTGTTATCGTTTCTAGGCCTTTTCAGTGGAAGATGTAATTTCTGTTCAAAATCAGTTACAGATTTTATTTAGCTTGTTCGATTTTAATATCCCCTTGATTGACATTTACACTCTTCAGTCCCCAAAATACTTAGCTACTACTTTGCTTTATCCTATAATTTTAAAAATAAAAATACTAATAGTACTTATAGTAATAAGACTGCTGAATGAGATTTAAGATCTCTTTGTAGTTCTTTTATTCTTAGCATTTGTCCCACTATGAAAGAACAAGTCAAAACACTATATTTTAAAGTGAACTGAAGAAATTCCTTTCTCTGAATAGTTACGTCACCAACTTGATACAGAGTTAAGTTCATTTCTATTTGTTTTTAGTTTTTAGGGACTTATTTTTTACTTTTTAATTGTCTTAATTATCTGAGATATTTACGTGGTTATAAAGTCAAAACTATGTATCAGGGTACTTTTAGAAAAGTCTCCTCTCTTGATCCTTCTCTCTTTCCTCACTACTCCTTTAGGTAACTGTTTTTATTAGTTTTTCTCATTTATTCTTCTTTGGCTTCCTTTTATAGATATACGCCACATACACATGTATGTCCATTTCCCTCTCATTTTTCTACACAGAAAATGTGTAAGGCTTTCTATACTTTACCTTTTTAATCTCTTATGAAGCTCACTCCTTATCAAGAGATAGAACTCTTTGTCAACTTATTTTTCAGCTACAAAGTATTCCACTTTGGGGATTTATCAGTTGATTCAATCAGTTCCTTCCAATGAACATTTGGGCTGTTTCCGATCTTTTGTTATTATAATAAGACCATAATGAACAACCTTGTTTATGTGTCATTGTGTATTTTGGTAACTATATTTTAAAGAGAGATTCCTACAAGTGCTGCTTCATATATAATTTTGTTAGTTACTCCCAAATTCCTATGCATAAGCATTGTATCATTTCATGTTTCTGTCAGCATTCAGATTCTTTTAAAAAATTCGTTTTCAGTTTAATTCAGCCAAAGTTGCTTTCTGTGTCTTATAAGTAATAATTCTGATTGATATGTCAGTGTATTTCCTATTACTGCAAGTTTTAAGGTCCTGCCCTACTATATACTCATGCTGAACTTCTCTAATCATTATTTGTTAACCGTCACATGGTTTAATAATGAATATACTTATATTCATTTTTCTATATTGTGTTAGTTTACTCTGAGTATCATCTACAAAAAGAAGCAATGTAGAAAAGTTTCATAAAAGTGTAAGATTTTTCCAGAATCTGTTGATTTTTCCAAAGAGAAAACAATTTTACCCTCTCTTCATTAAAAAATATTTCATGTTGGCCCAGCGTCCATAGCTCAGTGAGTAGGGTGCTGGCCACATACACCAAAGCTGGTGGGTTTGAATCCAGCCTGGGCCTGCTAAACAACAATGACAACTGCAACCAAAAAATAGCTGGGGGTAGTGGCGGGCGCCTATAGTTCCAGCTACTGGGTAGGCTGAGGCAAGATAATTGCTTAAGCCCAACAGTTTGAGGTTGCTGTGATCATGACGCCACAGCCCTCTACCAAAAGTGACAAAGTGAGACTCCTGTCTCAAAAAAAAAAAAAAATTTCACGTTCAGTGTAAAAACTTCACACTATCTAGAATGACGTCTGTTTTTAAACAGGGAGATCTTGGTTCATCTGATTTAATCAAGTTAATATAGTGACTCCTGGAATGAGGATTATAATACTCTAATTTTGATCTGTGTTTTTTCAAACCATGAGTCATGATCCCTTAGTAGATTGTGAAATCAACTGGAGGGCTCTAAGCAGCATCAAAATCAAATGGACAGTCGACTAAACCAAATAGAAAACAGTATACATCTCATACAGTAAGTATTGTTTAGAATAGATAAGCTCATATAAATATATGTGTACTGGGTTGCTATGTAATGTGTTTCACTTACTGTGGATTGCAATCAAAAAAGGTTTGAGAAATACAAATTTAGATTCAAACTCTATCAGTCCTGTCAACCATTTCAATAGTAACAGGGAGAAATCAGAATAACCATCTTTAAACATCTAATTTTAAGAATGACTTAAAAGAAATATTAATTAAATCTTTCCAAATGTTCCCCACCTTTGAAATCAGGCAGTGCCCGATCATCAATAAGCAGCATGGGTCTGACCTGCTTCTGTTCCACTAAACTTCTGGCTGCAGTCAGAGATGTGAATATTTCATCTTCAGAGATCTCAAACTCCAATGTTTTTAACCTTTCCAACAGGTCTTGCTTGCTCTCTTTAGTTGTGTTAGTCACAAATCTAACCATTACGGAAGAACTGCGCAACCTGGAAAGGTAAAATGCGAAGTCAACAAGTAGCTTTTACACTGTAGCCATGCAACACCTCCTAGCTTGGTAGAAAAGTGGGATAAATCACTAAGTGCTTTTATGGCCAAAAGGCTTTCTTCAAAAAACCATCCTCGATTACTTAAAAGTTATCTACATGGTATAGGAAGCTTCAACTCCAAAGGCTGCAAAGTCAAACTATACAAACTATGTTTACCTTTTCTCAGGGTCTTCTATATTACTGCAGAGTTTAGTAAAGTAAAAAACAAAGCCTGGTAACCACTGTGCTCACAGAATATGAGAAGTGAAACTCATCTTAGAGATTGTATGTTAGTGCATCCCTCTCTTCTTAAAGCTGAGAAAACTGAGGCTGAGAGTAGTTCAGTGACTTGCTCAGCCTTACGCAGCTGGGCAGCAGCAGAGCAGAGACAAGAACTCTGTTCTGTGTCTCGGCAGTGTTTGACTTCCTTGAGCAAGAGAACAGAAGAAACCTCAGGATGTTCTTGGAGACTGGTTGAGCCCTAATGTGTTATTAAATTTGTAAATAGAAACTACCCGGACAGCTCAAAGAAACATCTCATTTTGATAACCAAAATGTGTTTTCCTCTAAAACTACTTACATACATGATTGATTTGATTTTATGACCTACTTTTGAAACCTAAACTGGCAAGCAGGTATCAGAGAAAGAATTTGTGGTAGTCTAGCCATTTTTAAAAATGAAAATTCTTTTCTTGGTCTTAAAGTTTTATGACAAAATTTAAAAATAATTTTAATTTAGCTACAATTTAGAATTTTATAGTAATATCTTTGTGCTTCTATTTTACGTTTGCCCCCAAAGACCACAAGGCACAAAAGCACTAGCCACAATTTAAAACAAACAAGCAAATAAAACAGAAAAGAGATTTATAAGTATTTACCCAAAGAACTTTAAGTAAATGTATATGATTAAACAATTAACTGCAGTCAGTATTACTTCCATAATATCTGGTTGTTTTTCTGTAAAATATATTAAATTTGGTGGTTTATCTCTCAAAAGAAACTGATTACTTCAACATAACTATTATCCTAAAAATGAACAAGTATTGACAATATCACATCATTTTTAACGAGTTAAAAAAAAAAAAACAAAACATTTTGTTTTATTAGTGTCTCAACTTCCCCTAGTCTGTTAGTTTCTATAGAACTAAACCTGGCAATTCTAGGATAGTGATTTCTCTGGGATGAAAACCTGCCGGTGCAAGTAATAGACCAATCTATAGGTTCACAGTTCACAAAACTTAGAGATGCCATTGGTCCTAGAAAAAAAAAAGATTTTTCTTTCATTCAAGATAGAAAGCTCATCTATTTAAAGCAGTAAAAACTCTGTCCAACAGAAGCACACTGATCAACGGGCATCCTTTCTCCCAGGGAGCCCGACTCAGAGACCTGTGAAGGAATCAAGAGAAAATCCAACCATGCAACTGATATTCTTCTGGTTTTAAACACATTGTTCACTATTTCTTCACCTAAAACATCCTGGCTCTTAACTAAATTGACACTTTCTAATTAAAGTCTACCAAATATACCAAGTCCGTATTTCCTGATTCCCCAAATAGAAAGTAAGATCCTTGAGAGAGTGGAAAGTCTGTCAATCTTTTGCCTTAACACCAAGGCACTATCATACAAGTCACTAGGTTTTCTAACTACTAAGCACCACATGCTAAGAATTGCTGACTTCAAAAACTTCTCTACAATATTTTAGGATAAAGAGGCTTAATATCAGTTAGTAGTTCTATTGTGTGGATGTGTATTTTTTTAAGACACCCAATAAGCAAACATTCATTCAGTTCGCCTTAACACACTTTTAGTGTGTACCCCTAGGCTGTCTCTATACTACCCTTTAGTACTGTGGTTACTGCATCAGAAGTATGAGCTAATCTTTGAAAGCATTAAATTTAGTTGATGGAAATAATTCTAAAATTTCAAGTCCTTTAATTAAACTTTATTTGAGCAGTTGCACACTCAATGCTAGATCTTAGGTGAAGTAGGAAAAGGCAGAACTATGCAAGTGTGTGTTTCACCCTGTGATTCCAAGATTCACTAGTGATTATTCTTATGCCATTTATTCCATATTTAGAATCCTGAGTTTTCATTCTCAAATGTACATTACTGACTTAGAAATTAAGACATATATACACAATGAAGAGGCCAAACCTAATGAGGGCTTAGAGAACAATGGATATTACTAGGTACACATTTTCTAGCTAACCCCAAGGCAGCTCCTGTATATATTGGTAAACTGGTGAAATGCCATCTTAACCAACTTAGCTAATGACCTGCCTTGGTAAAATGGCACTTACAAACCTACTTGTCATCAGAACCTAAAGGATAGCTTGCCTTTTAAGAGCTTCCTGTGAGCCTGGCACAGCTGCATCCTCAATGTGAAGTGTGCCATTGAGATCCACCAAAACAGCCTTTAATGCACGGCGCGCTGCCATCCTTCATGCCCTAGGAGAGAACAAATGAAATTAAAAATACAGTTTAAGAATCAATGGACAATTAAAAACCGGCAAGTCTTCAAAAATATCATTCATATCCAGAAAGATACTGCTTAGTGTCAAGCTTTTTCCTTTTTGCTAAAAAAAGTTTTTAAAAATCACAAATCTAGGGCAGTGCCTATGGCTCAGAGAGTAGGGTGCCGGCCCCATATACTGAGGGTGGCGGGTTCAAACCCAGCCCCGGCTGAACTGCAAAACAACAACAAAAAAACAAACAAAAAAAATCACAAATCTAAAATTTGATCTATTAAACTTTTATAATGCTTAGTTTTTGTTTTTTTCTATTTTCTTTTTTTCTTTGTTTTTTGAGACAGAGCCTCAAGCTGTCACCCTGGGTAGAGTGCTGTGGCATTACAGCTCACAGTGACCTCCAACTCCTGGACTCAAGTGATTCTCCTGCCTCCACCTCCCAAGTAGCTGGGACTACAGGCGCCCGCCACAACGCCTGGCTATTGTTTTTTGGTTGTAGCTGTCATTGTTGTTTGGAGGGCTCAGGCTGGATTCGAATCTGGCAGCTCGGTTGTATGTGCCTGGCACCTTAGCTGCTTGAGCCACAGGCGCCGAGCCTTTTTTCCTTTTATTTGAGAAAGAGTCTCATTCCATTGCCCAGGCTAGAGTGCCATGGAATCTGTCTAGCTCATAGCAACCTCAAACTTCCAGATTCAAGCAATCCTCTTGCCTCAGCTTCCCAAGTATCTTGGATTACAGGTCCCTGCCATGACATCCGGCTAATTTTTCTAGTTTTAGTAGAGATGGGGGTCTTGCTCTTGCTTAGGCTGGTCTCGAATTCCTGGCTTTAAGAGATCCTCCCACCTCAGCCTCCCAGAGTATTAGGATTACAGGCATGAGCCCATGTACCTGGTGTTAATTTTTTTTTTAATCTTCAATTGAAACTATAGGAAAAGAAAATGCTAAAAGAGATGTTACAGGGCTAGGCACAGTGGCTCATACCTGTAATCCTAGCACTCTGAGAGCCTGAGGCAAGTGGATTGCCTGAGCTCACAAGTTCGAGACCAGACTGAGCCAGAGTGAGACCTCATCTCTAAAAACAGCCAGGGGTTGTGGCAGGTGCCTGTATTCCCAACTCCTTAGGAGGCTGAGGCAGGAGAATCGCTAGAGCCCAAGAGTTTGAGGTTGCTGTGAGCTATGATGCTACGGCACTCTACTGAGCACTACATAGTAAGACTCTGTCTCAACACCCTCCCCCCCAAAAAGATATAATTTACTTTCAGCTTTCTTACAGTAATTCTTTGGTGAACAATTCATTCATTCATTTTGTTTTTAAATGTGCAAGTAACATACTCTGAAGAATGGGTGGATAGAAGCAGTACATCTTAGCTAGGTCTTCTTCATCTTTGGTTACCAGTAACAAATGCATCCTAATCACCCATATCTGCTGCTACATCCTGAAACAGCTTATGTGGCCAAGGAGCTATCCATATTTAAGGTCATTGAGGAGGAAATTTCAAGCTACACAGTAATTTTGTAGTAAGGATATAGTTTCCTTACTTTGCAATGTACAACTTTCCTTTTGCATATTCTCCCCTTAAAAACTTCCTTTATAAGCTATAATGTATATAGAATATAAGATAATGGGGTTTAAAAATAATGGGGGTTTGGTCAGAATAGTATGAAAGCTAAAAAGGAGATTAGACTTCGTTGTAAGTTTTTGTTAAAAAACAAATCCATTAATTCAGTAATTTCTTCTTTCCATTTGTTTGTTTTCCTAATGAAATTCTTCAGACATACACAAAGGTATCAAGTACAATACCATACAAACACCCCCTTTATCCATCACTCAGCTTCAGAAATGAAACACAGACCAGGTGGCGTCCTCTGTAAACCCTCTCCCTATGATTCCCCTCCTACCCTTGTTTAACATAGTGTTGTAGCCTTAGTCGCGGAGATAGAAAGATGGACCCTAATTTGATGTAATAATTGATAAAATTTATTATACCTGCAGGGGGCTGATACCACAAAGGCATGCAGCCTTGAATGCCAGGCGGGCAATTCTTTTATACTATTTTTCTTGCATGGTCAGCAAAGCAAACTAGCGTAATACAGAAGCTAGTCATAGCAGTTAAAGCAGGGTCACAGGGTGGGGGTACCTATGGGTTCATAAATCATAAGATACATCACAAGTTCATTACTTCATGTTCATACATAGTTCAGGGGTACAAGGAACGGGCATAGGAATTGGGTAAGTTTCTAAGGAACTCGGGACTTTCCACCAGGAGGTATTGCACCAGGGGCTTCTTTAAATTATACCCCTCCCTTCTGTATGCTTATCTCTTCTTCCAGAATTTAGCTCCTCCGCCCTTGTGGAGGCTGGGGCTAAGACACAAAACACTTTCCCTTTGAAGGGTAAAGGGTTTGTTATATTCTTTAAATCTATGGGTTGGGGGATTAGTAGCAGGGGTAGGGGGCTTGGTGCAGGGACAGGGGGCTTGGTTATTACAGTATCTGCTCAACAGATGAGAGAATCCCCACCATCTGTGTGGATATATATGCAGCAATCAGTCTGTTATAGAGTTAGGTAGACTTAAGAGTGTTTACCATAGTTCTTAGGTCTAGAATTTTGACATTAGAAGTGCTTTCTTGGATTGACCTAAAAAACACACAGACAATTTTCAAAAGACCTGAGTTAAAAATACATGTTTTACATGGAAGAAAATAAAGAAAGTGAATATGTCTTTCCTCAGAAAAGACAAATTCATCAGGTTGCCTAATTGCTATATTAAAGGCACAGAGAGGAGGGACAAAGTTTTACTAAATCATATCGAGAATGATGTCATATCTACTTCTGTCTTAGTCATTGATTTTAGTGTGAGTCCTTGGAAAAGGCTCCTCCCCCATTAGACGTTGGAATCTTCCTCTGTAGGAGACACCTGAAAAGAAACACCTTGGTAATAAGGGAATGGGGAAGGGATTTAACATTGTCCGTCTCTCATTAAAGAGCACATAAGAGCAGGAGAGGAGAACACGGGTATTATTGCACAGCAGTCTCCACACCTGTGGTGTATCACTTCTATAAATAGCCTCAGGAGAGGCTAGTCGAGGCTGCTCTGACTAAGACTGACAGACTGCTGCTGAGGGATTGCTGCTGAGATGCTCACTCCTACTAATATTGATTGTGAATTCTAAGGTGAATGAGACACACCCAGCACAAAAATGTATCAGGGTCCGCATCCTGACAGTTTCATGGGTTGGGGCCGTTGGCCTGGCATCCGGGCTCCGACATCCTCCTCAGGTGGGATGATTTATATGATACTTTGCAATTTTACTAACTATATTCATAAAGCTGTGTTTATAGGGAGAATTTCATTTCAGGGCAGTATCCTGAGGTAATTGGGGGAAGGGGGTGTCCCTGGAGAGAAGTGTCCTGAAGAATGGGATGAGCTAACGTTGCTAATTTCTAAAAGGTTGTTAGAAAAAGTTAACAGTAAGTTAACCAACTTCTGGGTGATCTTGGCTTCCTAACTTCTGGGCTTTGAATGAGGCTAACCTGGCAGGTAAGACAGCTGAGTTTGGGGTGGACAATAGACTTCCGAATGGGGGTGGGTGCAATGTGTGTGAAAGTAGCAAAGGACTGTAAATTTGGGAAGCACTAAAATCCAAAGTGTATGGGAAATATGGTGCAGGGCCTGGCCTGGCCCTGAACAGGCAATCAAAGTGTGCAGATTGTTTTTAGTTTTATTTTAATCAACTAACAGGAATACTGTGACCAAGAGAACCTTTTTTTCAGTTGGTACTGAAGATATGTAGACAGTGCTCTCCACTTCCTAAATGACCTCCAAAACTGAAGGCCAGAGGAATACAATGTTTTACCTCGTGTCTTTCCTTACCAGGCCACATTATCATCATTTTAAATCATGCCAAAAGTTCACCGTCTCTTTTAAGTCTGTAACAATACTGACCCTTCCTTGCTGCTCCCCTTCACTTTTCCTCCCTCTCCTCTTCTTTCACTTTGTGAATCACACAATTACACAATTTATATTAGCTTGGACTCTATCTTAAACTACTGTCTGTAATTTGCATATAAACCTCATTTCCCCATTGGGCCCTGCTCTCAGGATGTTCCTAGTCTAATTGGTGAAACTGGAAGTATCCTTACTAGAGGTTCATTGCATCGCCTGTCTCCAGACTCCACTGTGATTATGAATTCCTTTCCAACTTCTGTACAATATTGACAGCTTTTTTTTTTTTTTTTTGGAAAAATATAGAGGGAAAGCCATGCTGTTTTGGAATCAGATGCTTCAGACTCAAATTATGCCCCTATCAACTTAGTTTTATGATGTTGAAGTAACTTCATCTTTATTATTCCTTGTTTCTTTATCTTTTTAAAACGATAGCCAGGGATTCCTTAACAGATACAAAAGTACAGTTAGATAGGAGGAATAAATTCTAGTTTTCTGCAGAACTAGAGAGTGACTATAAAATTAATAGTAATTTATTATGTATTTTCAAATAGCTAAAGGGCCTATTTTTAATTTTCCCAGCACAAAGAGAAGATTTATATTTGAGGTGATGGATATGGTAATTACCCTGATTTGATTGTTATACATTATATACATACACTGAAATATCAATATACATTGTACCCATAAGTAGTTACAATTACATGTCTAGTTAAATGATAATAAAAGCAAAAAACAAAATACAAAATGACCCCTATATATATTTTAAAATTCTCAAAAACTATCTCTGGAGATATCTTTAAAAAAATTGAATTCTGAAATTTATTTAGGCCCATTATTCATTTTATATTATAATTAGGGATGATTTTGTTTTTATTGTCACAGGTATACTTTAAACAATTAGGTGATTTTTTTTTTTACTGTTTTTAATACTCACCAATAGTTCCTCTCTATAATGAAAGTCCCATTTTTGAGCTCTTTATTTCGATTCTGTGAATTCTAGAGAAGATATTTGAGTAGCTGTTTAGCAAGAGGACTTGGGTGAAATATTCTGTGTTTTTATGTCATAATTTCTTTCATGTTATACACATAGGAATAAAATATTGGCTAGATGCAGAGTTTCTGATTCATAAACTGTGTCCTTCAAAGCTTTGTATATATTCCTCCATTTAATTCTACTGCTTAATGAGGTAGAATTGCAGCTAGATTATATTAGTAAGCATATTGTTTTGTTTATCTTTTTCTGGATTTGTGTAGGAATCATCTTTTATTGATTCAGTTTAAAAACTGTACCAGAACCTATTTAGGCTTGTCTGGACCATGATGAATATTCTCAATTTGAGCCCACATTCTTGCTTCAATTGAGAATGTCTTCAATGTTTCTATACTGATTGCCCCTGCTCCTTCAGTGGTGTTCGGTGTTCACTGTTATAGGAAAACCTATTAAATATTGATGGTGTCATTTGAATATGTCTATTATCTTTTCTAACAGAAGTTTCATTTGTTTTCTACCTATACAAGAACTTACATTTCTGGGTACTCAAAGAATCCATTTTGAGTTTTAAAATTTATGTGCTGTATTTCTTTTAAAATTCTCATAATTATTCTTCACCTTGGCCTTCTCAGTTTGTTGGTCTGCTCTCATTCACAGAGCAACTGTCTTCTTATGACTTGTCGAAAATAAAAGCATGCTTTTCCTTTCCTTTTAGAGCAGTGAATCAATTTTGAAAGAGAAATACTTTCATATCATCAGAACATTGATGAATTTTCATTCTTGAGTGGTAGAAATACCTTCAGATGCCCACCAGGAGTTTGTTTCTGTTTGTTTCTCTCTACGATCCAGGATCTATGCTATCCTGAACCTGACTGATGTACATAGTCTAGTGGGAAATGGAGAGATTTTCCTCAACAAGTTTTGAGGAAATATTATATAATGATATGCCTGTGATGCCAATCCTCATTCAAGAGCAATTAAAAAAAAAAAAAAAGCTTACTTGTTAACTACCAAACATTCCTGAAATTAAATAGCAGACAGAACTTACTTTGGTATCTTTAATTCTGTAGGATTGTTGACCACTTAGAAAGTGTGTTCTCCATGCCATGCTTGCTTCTCTTTTTTTATTCTTTTATTTTTATTATTATTTTTTGAGACAGAGTCTCACTATGTCACCCTTGGTAGACTGCTGTCGCATCACAGCTCACAGCAACCTCAAACTCTTGGGCTTGAATGATTCTCTTGCCTCAGCCTCCCAAGTAGCTGGGAATACAGGCACCCGCCACAACACCCGGCTATTTTTTGGTTTCGTCGTTGTTGTTGTAGTCATCATTGTTGTTTGGGAAGCCTAGACCGGGTTCAAACACACTAACTCCACAGGCACCACTTTCTTCTCTTTTTAATTATGAAATACATCTCAGAAGCAAGTGTAAAAGTTATTTTCTACAATACTAATGATGTCTCAATTAGACAAAGAGAGAGAAACTGAAGTGATTGTTCCTAAAAGGATCTCCCTTTCCCTTTTCATACTATTTTTACATATATGGCTTTTACTTTGTATGCTGTTTGCTGAGGTTTATTCTTCACTTCTTTTCTTTTTCTTTCTTTCTTTCTTTTTTTAGAGACAGGGTGTCACTTTGTCACCCTTGGTAGAGTGTTGTGGCATCACAGCTCACTGCAACCTCCAGCTCTTTGGCTTAGGTGATTCTCTTGCCTCAGCCTCCCGAGTAGCTGGGACTATAGGCGCCCACCACAACACTCAGCTATTTTTTTGTTGCAGTTTGGCTGGGGCTGGGTTTGAACCTGCCACCCTTGGAATATGAGGCCAGCACCCTACCCACTGAGCCACAGGTGCTGCCCCCTATTCCTCATTTCTTCCTGCTTACTTACCTCTAGAAGTGTTGGCGACTTTTTATTTATTTTATTTTCAGTGACTCTGTTGTGTCTGCGGTTAAAAGATACTTTTCCCAGTTTCTGATATGTATGTAAATGCTGTCCTTTATTCTTATGTTCTTATATTTCTTTTATTCTTGCATTTTGTGGGTTATTTCAAAAACAATTCATGTGGATGGAATTACTGTTGCTTGCTAAGAATTTCTTACCCATATCCCAGTGACAAGCACTCATTTTCCCGGGGTATTAGGATCTATAAAAAGGACTATAGCAGAACTGAGACACTTCATGACACGTATTTAGATAAAACATGGCTTATGCTCAGACAATTCATGATTATATGCTGTTCTGCTTTGACATGTCTCAAAATAACTAGTACATCTCAATCAAATCAATCTCAGTTACAATCAAACATCTATGTATTTTGCTCTCAAGTCAGTAAGGTAATGCTTCACTCCTGGTATATATATATATATATTTTTTTTTTTTTTCTGAATTGTTTTGATAATTAGTCCTTAGAACTTTGGAGTCTGCAATTTTTTTTTTTTTTTTTTTTTTGTAGAGACAGAGTCTCACTTTATTGCCCTGGGTAGAGTGCCGTGGCGTCACACTGCTCACAGCAACCTCCAGCTCTTGGGCTTAAGCGATTCTCTTGCCTCAGCCTCCCGAGTAGCT
>CAUYON010035537.1:0-21339 GCA_963573935.1 Arctocebus calabarensis
CAAGAATGGAGAAGCATGAATCCCATGTACTCCAGTTTGATATGAGGACAATTAATGACAATTATTGACATGGTGGGGGTGAGAGAAGAGGAGTGCAGAGAGAGAAAGAATGAGAGAGGGGTGGGGAAAGGAAGAGCAGAGAGAGGGAAAGAGCGAGGGGGGTGGGGTCTCGGTGTGTGCCATACTTTTTGGGGGCAAAACACGATTGTAAGAGCAACTTTACCCAACAAATGCAACCAGTGTAACATGGTTTCCTGTACCCTCAATGAATACCCAACAATTAAAAAAAAAAGGATATTCTTAAAAAGTAAACCATTGTATAGAAAAAATAAAAATGGCATTTAAGCATATCATCTTTAAATATGAAGAATACAAAAGAATCAAAATAAAAACCACAAAAAAAAAATGGATATGTTGCCTGCAAGGAACAGGATGTAAAGATGAGGAGAGAAAAGTGAACTGGGAACTGTTTATTTTGGTTATAAATTTTATATTTGAGTTTTAACCTATGTGCATAATTACTCCAAAAAAGTAAAACTTAATTGAAAAAATATATATATATCAAGAGGCTCATCTACTCATGGGTTGATGGGAACTTGGGGTATTTCCACACTATTCAGCCATAAAGAAGGTGGAGACTTTATGTCTTTTATATTAACTTGGGTAGAGTTGGAGAACATTCCCTATCACAAGAATGGAAAAACAAGTATACAATGCATTCAATACTAATATGAAGCCAGTAGACGATGTAATACATGCCCAATAAGAGAAAAACTCAATTTAATTCAATTTGAGGTCAAGGGAAAAAGAGTGAGGGAAGTGAGGGAAGAGGGAGGATTGGTGCGCCCCCACCCACAGGGCACAAAGTAAGGGTATACTGCACACTTCCTGGGTGAGGGACACAACTACAGCCTAAAAAACCAAACCTAACAAACTAAAACATGGTAACCTCATTGTTTGTATCGTCATGTTAATCTGAAATTAAAAGAGCCTTATTGCAGAAGAAAGAAAGAGTTTTCATCTCTAATAGGCTCATCCTGGCAGAAGCTTCCTGATGGGTCAAAGGAACCAGAGGAACCGAAGCCTCGATGAAATCACAAGATTTTACCCTCCCAGACCCCAGATTACCTAAACTCGGAACTGCTCACCAAACTCTAATCTGGAACAACATTAAATATAACATACCCTGAGCTAAATGGGTTTCTTAGAAAGGATCTTGTCTAATCTCTGTCCCCAAGACATTTCCTGTTGCTTCTGACTTACAATTAAATTGGGAATTGGAAACCAGACAGCTTTTACTTTCTGAGTTTTCTTTTCTTTTTACAAAGCTGAAAAAATAATTTTTAAGGAAGAAAAATGAAAATGATCCATTTAGCTTCCACTCTACCCTCACCATGAAGGAGGATCCCTGGAGTGGGATAAAAATACATATATACAGAAAGGAGGAAGTGCCTTCGTCTCCCAGCAGGGCATGTGGAGGAGGAGGTGCTGGCCGTGGACAGCAAGAAGCAGTTCTGTTACAAACACCCTCCTGGGACAGGAACCTTTTCAACAGCAAGCAGAAGAGACCGTTTCTGACTCTCATATTGGCCTTGTACTTGGTTTTCCTCCCCATATTTTAATCAATATTTATCAATCCATAAAATCTTGCTTTCACTGTCACTCTGGCCTTGAGTGTCATCTTTTCTACTGAGGCTGAAGTCTGTGTGTGACTGGCAGATCATACATTTGAGCAGAGGATTCAAAGAAGGAGCCTCCCTCTCTGTGTGGGTGAAATCAGTGCACAGCTAAAATGCGGTTACTCAAATTACAGAAGACTCTTCTAGACCAGCTGGCCTCTTTTAGAAGATGTGGTCTCCAACCGTTTCCCTGTGCAAGTGTCTGAAACTGATTGTAGAGTTTTCTTGAAAGCTGATGCATCCGAGGAACACTTCAAGTAAAAAGCAAATAATAAAAACTATTTCCCAGAAAATAACATTGTTAACAGGACCTTAACCTCATTCTAGTGAAAGCATATTGCAAAAGCTCCTGGAGACAAAGGTGCAAAAATGAGCCCAGAAATTTAGCAGCTAGGCGGGAGCCAGGACACCAATGACTAACTTATACCTACATTCCTGCTTCTCATCAAAGGGCTTCCCAGGCACTGAGGGTGGGTGCCCAAGATCCAGAGAGAGCTCTCCAAGCCTGTGCCTGGCTCATGCTCACTACTGAAGATAATCCTGTGTCTCCACAATGCCTTCAGGCCTAAAACACTCACTTCTCCCCCATATCAACCCTTCCTTTAGATTTCCCCTTACTAGCACTTAGAATTCCACCAAATTGATTAATTTTAATGTCTCCTTTTTCACTCACCCTTAAGCACCCACCCTTCATTATGATGTCTAGACTCCAGCTAGCTTTGATTTTTTCCCTCCTAGCGCCTCAGAAAGGATCCCTGCTGATGACATCAGTGATGTATTCACTTGTTCAGTTGTGACTGCACAAAGAATTGGGCTAAGAGATCCATAGCAAATTTAGGGAGAGGTAGGCCGTCATTTAAAACAATTCCTGAGTGACAAGAATAAAGTGACAATTCACACCATTGCCTCAGCTTAGAACTCACACTTTCTTCCTTAAATCCTTGAACCATTAAGCACAGATAGGCAGACATACTCCTGAAAGCCTCTCCTGAGTCCACCCCTTAGCTGAACAGGTGTCTCCATGACGTGTTCTCAAAAATGCCCATCTATAACATTGGGCCGATAGCAGTTTATGAGCCTGCCTACTCTTCCCAAGTAGACCGTGCAACTTGAGGAAGGAACGGTGTCACATTTGTCTCTGTGTTCCTGATACTTACCAAGGAGCCTGGCTCACTGTGTTCATTGCATATTTTTAAAAGCATGCCTGCATGCATGAATGAATGAATAACTATAAAAGAAAATCCAGAGAAAGTTGTGGAACAGAAAAAAGGAGGTAAGTATTCGTTTTAGCTCGGGGAATAAAGACAATTTTCATGGAGGAGATGGCATTTAAGCAAAGCATTGAAGCGTGAACAGGATTTCCAGAATTTAAAACGATCAAGGGCTTGGAAGGCAGGTGGTACACAGAGGATTGGTTTTTAAAAACCTAACTGATTCTCTCCACCTCGAACCTGTTACTTCTCGAACAATGGTCTTCCTTATCCCTTACTTTTGCCAACATATTTTTCTTCCCTGTTGTGGAGACCCTCAGTGATTCCTTATCTTCTAACTCAATAAAATTCAGGCAGGACAGCTAACGCTTTGAAGAGTCTTGCTATTATCCCCAGCATTTTCTTCTGACCCTGACTTCCACTCTCTGTACAAATCGGGCCCCTCTGTTCTCTGGCCTGATGTCCTGTTTTGCAGCATCTCTTTGGCTTTCCTCTTTCTTCATCCCTCACCTGACAAGTCTTCCCTCTGCCTTTCTGCTGCACACAATCCACTGCTTTGGAAATCCTCCCTTCCACAGGCAGCCTCCCTTTCCCCCTCCAGGCCAGAATGGAAAACTGGATTGAACCCCTACGTTCTCATTTCATCATATGCTATCATTTTATCATGTTTTCTAACTGTCAGTTTCCCTTGATCCTCTTCTGAGAACCCAAGAAAGGTACCTACAGGCCAGGATCCCACCATGGACGATGGTGTCTCCATACAACATTCACAGTGTCTCAGACAATATTCCACCAAATAAAAATCCTTGGGCACTTAAGCATTCCTCTAAGGATACAGAGGGTTCCTTGCTTCAAGCAGACTGACTCCTTGTTATTCAGCTACCAGAGAATGGAAGATACTAAAAAGTAGGTTTAATAATTAATTCACCCAGAAGAAACAAAAGTTTTAACAGTCTAGACAAGAAATCACTGGGTTTATTTATGTTATGAGATAAAATCTGCCTACTTCCCTGTTTTATTGATAAAATTATAGTTATGGTTCTTGCACCACTTCCATGCATCCAAATTAAAGACCTTTTATTTTTTTTTTTAACCGTGTGACTAGCCCTTTAAGACACATGCATCCTTTTCACTGCTTTTGCCCTAGCTCTAGTCATCAAGTGGTTCCTCCATGCTTTCGAACCTTCCAGGTTTTGCCCCTCAATGAGCCACATCAAAAAGGGTTTCAAACCTGAACCATGAAAAGACACTTAGAGGAATAAAGACCCAAGGCTCCGTGTAAAGGAGCGACCTCACCACGCACAACAGGCTACAGGGCACGGAGAATCCATCCCCTAACCTTTCCCAGCCTCTGTTCTTCTGTGCCCCACTGTTGGATGTCCAAGCTTGACAGTGAATGCTTTCCAATGGGAAAGTGTAGCAGGAGTTTTTTTCCCATCCTTTGGTCCTATTGTATGTTCAGCTGCACTGGAGCTAGCTGCTAATCAAAGCCAGTGACTCTCATACACAAACAAACCCCGCATTGTGGCCTCCCCCAGAGCTGGAACACAGCAATGCAACTAGCAATTTAGTCAGGTGATGGCAGGCAGGAGGGACAGAGCCGCCTCTAGACGCCCTCCTGCCTGCACACCCGACCAGTCCCCCTCGTCAGCACGGGCATGTGGAACCCCCAGGGCAGGCAAATCGATGCTTGAGAAAACAATGGGAACGACACAATATGCAATAATCTGCAATCAAGGAGAGCTAGTCTAACAATAGCACTCTTTATCCAAGATGCTATTCTTCTGATTGTAACGAGGTGGAAAGAAATGGCACAGTGTGAGAACATAGTCCTAGATGCTGACTGGGGAAGAAAGGAGGAGGGAACCGAAATGTCTGTAGAGGCTCAGGGCCCTTGTCATTGATTTGGGGGGTGGAAACAGAGGAGCATGATGTTTACGAGCTTTGTGGTTTGAAATACCTGGGCTGTAGTCGTTTCTTCCTTAGTCATTTCCAGATGTCATTTCGACATCTTATTTGGGTGAGCTACTTCTCAGACTCAGTTCTCTCACGGAGTAGGATTGTTGGCAGCATTTAACCCAGCACTGAATATAAAATTCTAGTGCTGTGCTGTCCACCACATGGGAGGCACGAAGGAAGTATTAGCTATTATTATTAATGCTCGTGAATTGTGCTCAGAAAAAAAGGGATAAAAAATAGGAAGAACGTAAAGTAAGGACTTCAGCTTCTAGAAGCAGCTGGTGATAAAGGATAAAACCTCCTCCTTGCCCCTGGCAACTCCTAGAAGTAATGCGTTAGAGGACCTGAAAGATGTTGTATTTTGACTCATTATCATGGGTCTTCAAAACACAGGAAGGGAAGATGGGAATGCCCATGGCTAGAGTGAAGGTCAAGTAAAAGACATGTCCTCAGTGATAGTAGGAAGCTGGGATCCAGGTACCAGAGCAGACATAGAGGAACAATCCTCAGAGTACAAAGGATAGAGGAGGGGCGGAGGGGGACTGGAGATGTCAAAGAAAGTGACTTCTTAAGTCACAATGTTTGGCTACAGCAGCCAGTTAATATTAAACCTTGCTGGGGTTGGTGGAGAACCAGAGGTAGGAGGAGGGAAGGGCAGAACCTGGGGAAAGGTTATTCCAGTGCAACAACAAACACAGATTCAGCGCTTCTACCTGCAAGTGCTATTCAGGTGACTGTAAAGTAAAAGGCCTAAACCCAATCAGCCAGCAGCACAGTAGGGACAATGAGGTCCAGAGACAAGACACATGGCCATTGAAACTCATAAACAAAGTAGTAACTTCTCCAAATGATAGAAGATAACTTAGCAATTTAAGCAGCTTCCCGCGGCAACCTAAAAATGAAAATAATGCCAGTTAGATGTGATCTTGAGGGATGTATTATAAGACCTTTAGAGTTGCTTAGAAAACATCAGGTAAGATTTCTATGCCGTATTCTTTCTAATGTACCATAAACATCCCTCCGTTGCACAAGATGCTCCTCGCTGAGTCTTCCTTCATCCTCCCATCAGTAAAAGTCACAGTGATTGAATGTATCACATAACTGGCCCACACCTCTTCAGGGGATTTTTATCCTCTTCCAATTCAGAGGCTCCTGGCTTCTCAGTGGGTCTAAATGACACTCCAGGCTCACTGCTGTGTTATGAGGCATTATAGACTCAACACCTTGCCATTCTCAAGAAACAAAGTGTCCTTTTGCCATCAAGAATAAAGATTAGATTATTAGATGAGCAATGAAATCTCTCTTTGAGGAAAACACCCTCTAATCCTAAGGATGTCCTCGCTGAAGAATCCTTAACCATCATTAAACTACATTAAGAGAAGTTAAGCCTTCTCCTGCCCTGCACTTCTCTTCAACTTCTATCGCTCAAGTTCTAATGGATGATGATGGTGGTGATGAAACAGTTTGGTATGGACTTGGAAATCAGAGCAGGAAGGGGTTGATTTGAGATGAGAAGAAAGGAGAACAACGATTGTTCTTCAAAGTAAAATTGGAGTTTTTAATAGAAATGCCCAAGACTAAACTATTTCTGAGTTGAAGCAGGATGTTTAATGCTACACGTTACAACTGGTAAACAGCAGTTAAGGCAGAAAACCAACCTGGAAGGCTACAGGAGGACACATACAGTCCCTGGGCTGAAGGGACCTTGTTGTGCTCCAGCCTAGGAAAGAAGCCTCTTAGCCTCACCCGGGTGGGGACACAGAAGGAAACAATAAGATAGAGGGTGGGCAGCCTAATGGAAGACGTGACTCCACAGAGCAGATTGTCCAACTCAAGACCACTCGGGTCCTATTTCAGGAAGCAAGTTTTCTCTCTTCAGCTGGCATTGGCTTTTCTTCAAATGCTTCCTCAGAAAAGAGCAAGGAGGGGACGGGGACAATTCACAGAGCTGGATTGACTTCAGGGGATTTTTATCGCAAGAGGCACCAGGAGCCCAGGATATGTAGCAAGCAAACAAGGCAAATTCACCCCAGAGAAATCTCCTAAGGAACACCACCAGGTAGGCCCAAAGAGCCCAGTGACGTATCCTCCTCAGTTTCTCCACAGGGGAGGAAGCCTTGGATGCTATCTAATGGACTTTTCTGTTGCCCTCTCCAGGCACAGGGCTGCTTTTTGGATGTTTTCCCTAAGGCCCCAGTTCAAGTCTGCTTCTATTTCTTTCATCATCTTGGTTCTCTTGTCTCTGCAGTTAAATGCTCTCATTTAACCTTTTGCAAGAGCACGGCGCTGGAGGAGAAGTTAGGAAGCCAAAGAGTTAGCCTGCTTTTAGTTAGGTCTGTTTTGATAGAAATTGGTAGAAATCTGCATCTACTCACTTATTCCCACTAAATTACTTTTGATGTACTTCTCTAAACCAAATTCATTTATGATAGCCTTGAAGTACATCTTTCAAATCCCCAGATATCATATATCAGAAGGCAAACTCTGCGGTTCCCTAACCAGCAGATGAAAACCACTATTTAAAAAGGTTAAAAATCCCAGTGCTGGCACAGACACTAAAAGCATTTGACTCTCACCCCCCTCTATGATCAGAAAAGTGGTCAAACCCAAATATGATCTGACTCACTTTAAACTAGAGCCAATTGTTCACTAGACGTTCCAAATAATAACAGAGCAAATAAATATCCCCCCAAAGGGTGCCAACCCTGGAGCAACATGCATCAAAGAGTTTTGCTGGTCCTGCAGTGAGGCAGGCCCACTCCCCTGGGCTCCAGAATAGTTCAGAAGGTTCTCTGCTCCTGGACCAGCTAAGATCAGACCTGGGTGGGACCAGGCAGCAGTGTCTTCCCTGGGGAAGCTCTTACCCCTGGACATATGGATGGGTCCTCTAGGGTGAGAAGGAAAGGCAATGTGTACTTGACTTCACCTTTCATTGGTACAGAGTACGTTGCTCAGACTTATTTGTTCCCATCTAAAAAGCACATTTTTTACCAGAACAAAGATTTTTATTTATTTGCTTGCCTCAGGGGATATCTGTTTGCATTTTCCAGTTCCTGCTTTTTAATGACAGCCCACAACACGAATTTACTTAGTTTTTATGATTCCAATTGACCCATATCAAATTAAACAAATTGAATTTCCTTCTTAATTGGCTCATTTAGTAAAAACAAATGTACATGTTAACATGTATATAGCTGTTAAAATATTTCATGCATCAATTATAATGCTGAAAAGAAGCAGGACACTTGATGGTGCCTATAACTAGTTTAAAAAATTACATCAGAAAAACAACAAAGGTAGATCAAAGTGCTAATAGTGGTACCTATTACGATGAGTGGTACCCATCGAGGATGATGAGTGAGGTGGTCTTTTGGGAAAATTTAAATATCTTTTACCATGAACACATATTTTTCTAGAATGAAATAAAAAAGAACAATGTGTTTCTTTGGGTGTATTTGCGTTTTCCTAATAAGAAACATAAGAAAAAAAATTTCATTATTTTTCACATGGTTACAATAACAACCTTTTCACAAGTTTGACATGTATTAAGCTGTATTTGGGATTCTTCAGATTGCCAGAGACATCATTTAATAACGAAACACATATTGTAAATAAGAAAAGAGGATGGGAAGAAGGGCCTTATTTTACTGCTTAAAGATTTAAGTTCATACACCTGTGAAAGATTATATACTAAACTATCTGCTTTCTTTCCTACGGCAGCTTTGGGCTTCCTCACTGGATCCTTGGAACATCCTAAAGACACCCATCACACACAGAAGGCAATAAGGTATTAAGTAAGTATTTTTGGAAAAATTGATCCTTGAAATCAGATTTTTCCAACTTGCAAAGTGTTTTTTAAGCCTGTTGTTCTTTTGCTCACTAATGAAGGCAACTTTATGTTAAAGCTCAGAGATAATTCTGCTATTGTGAGCAATTATCCTATGTCTAGATCTTAGACAGGTGCAATCTCAGCAAATAAGGAAGCCCAGTAGGATAACATAATTCTACAGTTCTGTATGGTTTCTTCTATAGTTTGGATTTTTGTCTTGTCCACGTCTCATGTGAAGATTTGATCCCCAAAATTGGAGGTAGGACCTAGAGGAAGGTGTTTGGGTCATTGAGGGACGATCCCTTATGAACAGATTAATGTCCTCCCTGGTGGGGGAAAGGGTGAGTTCACACTTCATTACCTCCAGGGAGAGCTGGTTGTTCAATAAAGTCTGCCACCTCCCCCCTCTCCTTCTTGCTTTCTCTTTTACTATGTGATGGCAGCTCCCTTTCACCATCTGCTATGAATGGAAGCAGCCCAAGGCCTTCACCAGATGCCCCCTCTTGAACCATCCAGCCAGCAGAATCGTGAGCTGAATAAACATTTATTTCTTTCTTATAAACTACCCAGCATCAAGTATTCCTTCATAGGTAACACAAAATAGACTAAGACAGTTTCCATCTGATTTAACCGGAGTGAAGATTTTTCTCTGTAATCTAAGATGGTCACCAAGGTACGTTCCTTATTGGTTAAGCTTAAGCTCTAAGGCAAAAAATACCTGGCTCTTTCTCTGGGCAGACGAATGTCTTTGATGAAGTCACATAGGCAGGTGACCTCTGCTCGTCTCCATTGCAGCATGGAAGGGGACACTCAAAGGTAATAATGGATGTTAAAACCCTAAAGGAGAAAATACTCTAATGCCAAGAAAACATATTGTAGTGTATTCTTTTCCTGTTAAGAATGAGGTTTCCTAAACACTTTTCACCAGCTTTCAAGGCACATTAGGTGGGCAACATTTGGGTCACTGAAGCACTGACAAGGAGGCCACCCCAGTGCAACACCTGCCTAGGGGCTTTTAAGCTTACAAGAGCGTTAGTGAAATCAATAGCAAGTCAGCTGGTGTTATATCTTTCACAAATAATCAAACATTCTAAATATTATTGGACATGGAGATATAAGTGCCAGCAGCCTTTTCATACCGTGAAAAGTCTTACTGCCAGTGACCTTCACAGTTTGTATTAAGCTGTGGATGGGATATCATGAGTGCAGAATTCTGACCTCTCTCTTGCTCTGGCCAGTGTGTTGAACTGAACTTTTTTGCTACTCAAAGTGAGGTGCCCCAGCCAGCAGCACTGCCATGACCTGGAAGCTCGGTAGAAAGGCTGACTCTGAGAGCCCACTGAGCTAGAATCTGCATTTTGGCAAGATCCCTGGTGACTGGTATGCAGGTGATAGTTTAGGGAGCACAGCTATTCTGTAAACACAGTGCTGCAAGTCCGTCATGAAGGTCTAAGTTAGTGAGAATAACCAAGGGAACAATGTGGTGCACACACTTTAAGATGCTTGAGAAGAAACTAACATCACATTTAGTGAATGAAGAAATGACTGCTTAATTTAGGTTTATTTTTACTGTGATATGGATTTTCTTTTCTTCATTCTTGTCACACATCTTTCCTCCTCTTCACTCAATTAGTTGAGACTTACCTTCAGGCATCGCAGGCAATCTCTATGAGTCCTCAGAAAGTGACAATGACAGCAGCAGAAACGGGGGAGAAGAAAGACAGAACTTGCCCACTGACTTCATTAAGAGCAGTTGGGGTAACAGTTTACAGTTTACAAATGTTACATCATGACCATTGACTTTTACCGACAACCTGTGGGGTGGACAAAGCAGGGAACATCATCATCATTTCTACCTGAGACCAGAAAAACCAAAGGTTCCAGGAGGTTCAATGACACCTTCAGCAACCCAGAGGCAGAGCTGCAGACAAGTGCTGGTCCCTGAATCCCAACCTTCACTCCTCCCTCTGGACTGAAGCCCCCATCAGCAGGGGTCAGGGAGGATGTGGTTATGAGCATCACTAAGGTCAACAGTAAGTGGCTGCGACTTTCATGGGAGTCTCCCATATGCAAAATGTTCTCCTTGACCTCATGAGAAGGGTCAAGGTCAAGCAGTTTGAGCCAGAGACGTTACATGCCACATCCTAAGGGCCTTGAGCATCATCGCATGTTCTGTGTGTTTCTAAACAGAAAATGTTCTGTGTGTTTCTAAACAGAAAAAGAGGAGTTTTCAATTTTCATTTAGATAGAAAGGAGAGAATGGTCTGAAAGTGTGGAGAAAATAGGTCCTTTAAGAAACAGGAAGGGTGATCCAGGTTTCTGTATGTTTATTAGAAAAGCCAACTGGGCATGAAAATGGGAGGATTTACACGTGGAAGTGCTTCACCGTAATCATCATTTTCACCAGCCTCGTCCAGAATCAAACTCAGTGTTCAGTATTTCGCATTTACTTGCTCAATCAATATTCTTATGTCAATCCTAGAATGTAAATCTGTGCCCCATGTCAGAGATAAGGGAGCGGTAATGAGAAAGACCACATTCTTTGCTCATAGTCACACAGCTAGCAAGACGTGTAGTCAGCAGTTTATGCTTTGACTGGACATAAGCGCTCAACTGCTGGGCCATTAAGGTTAAAGTTTTTAAATGAATCATCTGTATCCAGATGCCCTGTCAGCTGTCCAATATCTTTAATCCCACCTCATAAATCACAGTCACCAAAGATTTGCCCCAGACATATGGCGTCTAGATGTGACTCTAGTTAATCTGATAGATACTGAAGACAGAACTACTACCCTGGGCTGTTTAGTCTGCTGCATATCCTGGATTTTAGGTTTGGTGCAACTGGGTGATAAAATAAATTTACTAGCTGAAGAAAGAGATAACATATTAGAGATGATAAAACCCAAACTAGGAATTTTAAGACCTTTTTTTTTCCATGCCTCTTATTTAAATGAAGCCATCTTAACTTCTCTAAGCTGAGTTTCTGTTTCAAATTTTAAAAAATCCTACTCAGTCTACCTTAGAAGAGTTGTTACAAAAATATGGCAGAAAAACAAGTGCGAACAATTCTGAAAAGCAAAGGCCTTATAGCTACATAGATGTCGTAATAAAAATAATACTTTAAGTGATCAGTATTGTCACTTTGAATACTATAGTTTGTTAAAGGAGAGGTGGGGGTTTCTCTCTCCATTCTGTCAGCAGTCTGGAGTCAGAAACTGTGAAAAGTTTTGGACAAACAGGTGGAGTAGGTATAGGAAGAACCTGGGGAGAACTGGCCACTCTGTATTGCCTTTGGGAACTAAGGAAGGGAACGAAGGAGAGGTGGAGGTTGAGGCTGAGAATGGGGGCACTTGGGCTTAAACAGGAAATTGGCCCCAGGTGACTTAGTTTAGTATGGCCAGGGGGATTAGGTATAGATGGCAGATGGCCAAGGGGACTGGAGCGCAATGGGGGTTGCCTGTTGTTTTCTTTTTCACTCATTCATCAGACATTTAATGGGCATCTTCTATGGTCCTGTGTCAAATATTCTGGGGTTCTTAAGATGAATGCGGTGAGTGCCTGCCCTGCTCCTATGGGTGCATAGTGGGGTGGAGCTGGTATTAATAGTGAGTCGTTATGAGAAAGGGAGAAGTGAAATCACTGCAAGGGCTGAGGCCGGGAAGGCCTAAAAGATAATAGAAGGGGTAAATTACAGCTCTGTCTAGACAGAGGATTGGCCTCCGAAAAACTTTGTTGCCTTCAAATTCTGATTCATTTAGGATATCACTCCAATTCCACAGCTGGAGTAGAAGGATTTTTCTTTCCCTCCATGTGGCTGTCTTCTTTGAAGGCCAGTCACCTGTGGTCTAGTATACATTTTCCTGAAAAGGACACCAAGGCCATGCCTTTAAAATTCTATTTCTTCTACATAAACTCAGACTGACTTCTTAAGATATTACTTCCAATAATTTTTTTCCTGCTCTAATATGTCACAAATATCAAATGAAAAGATAAAGGAATTGAGAGTTCAATGTCTCTCCCAGAATAAATAACATTTAAGCAACAACAAAAAATATTTTTTTAAATAAATATTGCATACCATTTAGCTTTCTGTATACTCCACTTTGCCTTTTCTCACAAAAATGTGATCCCTTTGGCATTGGAACTAATTAGGTCAAAAATCATACACAAATTACTGTAACTTGTGTTGCAGTAATTAGTGTCTTAACATTGCTGCATAAGCATTGGGTAGAACTTAGATGCCTGAAGTTGCATTCATCTTCTTAGCACCTACTATACATTTTTGAAATGAAAGTTAGAAGAGTTGTGATAATATCAAGAGAAAACTGAAATACTTGGAAATAAATGTCCATGTTGGGAGGTAGAAGGGGAAAAGGCAAAAAAAAGAGTAGACAAAGAAGTTGGAAAACAATGAAGCTAATAACATGAGGAAAAGGAAGAAATATACAAAATTATGGATTTCATTGGAATGCTCTGTGACCTTTAACATATTTTTTTCCAGAGCTAGGTGGAGGGATAGTGGAGTTGAATTGTTTGAGTTCTCTTTTAAATACATTTCCAACAAAGAATTTCATAAGTTAGTACCACTTACCAATCATAAAGTGTTTAAAAGTGTTTAAAATTATAAAACTATGAACCTGTTGTACAAAAAAGAAACCATGTTGTGTTTCTTAAATATGCTGCCTTGTTCAGCACATTGTATTAGGCATCCCACATACATATAATAAATATTGTCAAACTGGCCATAGCGGGAAGAACTGTATTGTTGGGGCAGTACCTGGAAGGGTGTGGTGGGGGTGAGCAACCCTAGCTGTGGTGGGGGTCGAGCAACCCTAGCAATGCATGGTAGCAGCGGGGGCACTGAGAGGAGAATTAAGTCAACATTTGTTGCAGTGACAAAAGGGTAAGCTGGCCTTACTTAGCCAGCGTCTAAATCAATAAAGGGAAAAATCTGGCTGAGGGGCTAGAGAGCTCATCGGCCTTGAAAACAGATTTAAGTAAAAAAGTGTCATGAATGCCTTCCATGAATGCCAAGATTTGGGCAGAGATACCCGAAATATAGGCAATCATATGAGAAGGGAACTGGGCAAGTCATCCTCGGACATGTTGGATGGAAAATAATAGCAACTAGATTAATAAAAGGGAAAAACGGGGATGAAGGGGAGAAAACTGTGAAGCAGAAGAATTGGAAGAAATGAGAACAAAGGGTTAGAGCCATAGCATGCTATCTGTGTTTTAAAATGACCTTTTGGTTTTGCTAAGAGCAATTCTTAGAGTGAAGATCTCCATTATCAGTCAGAATGACTCACTTCTTTCAATATTAACATAATGTAATAGTTTATTTTTTTGGTTATGCTATGTATGAAAGCCAAAAAATATAAGAACTCTGCTTTTAGAAAACTCACTGTGACAGTTTTTTTTTTTTCTACTTGAGATGTCACTTTCTTTAAACCTACTATAAAGAAATGGCTCAAAAAATGAAGCCCAGTGGAAGAAATTCATTTCTTATTTCTCAAAATATCTTAAGCATGAATGATTCACTGTATTCCTTGCCTCCCCTGAAGAACTAGAGATCCATATAATTAAATCTACACTGTTACCATAATTATGATACCCTCAGACAATGTTCCATCATAGCCACCCTTTTGAATTATGAGACTTTTTTTTAAGCTATGGAACTTTTAATTTTTCATTTCTTAAATGCTAAAATAGAGAGAAATTCAAGGCATATTCTATTTTACAAACTTGAAATAATGGAACCATGAAAATCATGCCACATACAAGAATGGCTTGAAGTAGATGGGAAAATGGCCCAGTGGGTGGAAATTCAATTGACCATAAACATCCAGAATGGAGGACAACTTTCCAAACTCAGGTCATGGCCCAAATTCCACTCACGCCAATTGACTCTGGATGGAAAAAAGTGAGTCCAGCTCATAAGGTCCATATCCGAATATTATTTCACTGCCCCTCCCAGGGCAATTGCCATGGCCTAATGCCAGGAGGTGACAGAAACTCTTCAATTGTTCATTAGCAGTCAGAGGACAGAACATTCTTCACCTTTACAGAAAAGCCCAGCTCAGCATCACCAGAGAAGTGATAAAGGTTGGAGATTTCTACTCAGCCTGCTGCTTCTGACCTGAGGAACAGTCTGGGGTGGTGTTTATGGTCACTCTGCTTCCCCTGGATGGTCTCAATGTGGGCATAACTTTCAGGGGAGAAGTTAAGGACTACTGTGTTCAGCAGTATGGCACCATATCAAAACGCATAAGCGTTTCAAGAACTGAAATTTGTATTCTGAATTCCAACTTCTGGCCTTTAATCTATCGTCAAAATGTCACAGGGTTTTAAACAAGCCAGATAAATTCAGTTTCCTAGGGAAATTTTAAATAGTAATAAAAACACCACATCAAAAATAAGAATATAATCAGAATTCGTATAAAACTGCCATGTAAGTGAGAAAGCGAGAGTATGTTCAAAGGGAACTTGAACATTGAAGCTTAACATATTTTATTTCTAATATTGGCTTTTTCAAAAGAAGCCATTAAACTATCTGGGGCTCTCTAACATAGTAGACTATACAGTTAATTTTTTTTATTATTCTCATTCTCCATAATACCTCATTGAAAGTCAGATAATTAAAAAGCCATATATTAACCGTCGTTTTCTTTTTCTCACAGCCGTAGCTTTGAGAACATGGTACATTTGTAACTGCAAGCAAACAGCTAGAACACAGCACCTGTGAGGTTTTGTCCTGTGGGTTATGTTACGTGCTTATGGCTTAAGGTGGGTGTTCTTTACAGAGATTTTTCAGGGAAAAAAAATATCCCAAAGGAGGGCGGCGCCTGTGGCTCAAAGGAGTAGGGCGCTGGCCCCATATGCTGGAGTTGGTGGGTTCAAGCCCAGCCCCAGCCAGAAACTGCAGAAAAAAAAAAAAGTGTCCCAAAGGACTCTGTGAACAGCAGCAGGGGAAGTTCACCTTCTAATGGTTTAAAGTACAATTAGAGAACTTAAAGCATAAAAGTTTCTTCAAGTACAAAAGAATGCCATTTTTACAAAACTTCAACTAGCCATTTAAATGAGAAAGTATAAACGTTGACAGACTGAAATAACTCAAGCCCCAAAGGAGAGAAAAGGATACTGCCCACTCTAATTTCCTTTGAATTTAACTAGACTATAAATGTTTTAAATGATTTGGGCTTTAAGGTACATAATTTTCAAAAGGAACATAATGAAGATGGAAAACACAAGCTTTGCTGTTTCTGTGGGGAGACTTCTCTTTTGTTCCGTGCCCATTACCTTTTCATATTTCTACATATCAATTCTTTCTCAAACGACCAAGGTGCTAAAATGAGCTCGGCCGGTCCATCAGTGCCACATTTGTCTAGGGCACGAAATTGCTCCTTTGTGTGATTAGTTCAAAAGTTCTTCTGGGGAGCTCCTAAATCTCCTTCCAGGCTCTTCCTTCCAACACACTCACAGGAGCGCGGACACACACACACACACACACACACACACACACACACCCTTTCTCAAGCTACTGAAGCAGATATATTAAAACACCAGAGATATTTAACTCAGAGCTATTAACACACCAGAACTTTGGTATTGCCTCACATTATTTATTCTCTCCTCTCAGCCTCTCCCACCCTACTACTATTTCTCACTGTATCTCCAAACTTACAAAACGGCTCTTACCAGAGACAGGGTAAGTTAACAATAGAGCATAAGTAAACTCCAAGTGTGTTCCTGTGTTTGTGGGGCATCAGAGAAAAGTCAGGGAGTGTGTGTGTGTGTGTGTGTGTGTTAAGGAGAGAGGGAGTCTAAAGTTCTGTGTATTAAAGAAGAATTGAATAAATTCCTCTCAAAAATATTTTTTTAACTTACTAGAAAAAACACAATTCTAAGTAACTGGCAAATTAGTAACAAATACACCTGAAGTTTAGGTGGGGGTGAAATTAAAGGCTTTAGTGCCACTGTTCAGGGCAGTTCCTCGAATTAGCGATCAAAGGAGAGATGGCGTTAGAGGTGTGTCTTTTAAACTTTGTAAGTAACCGTTCCTGGAACCGCTCCTGGGTTATCAGGCAGGAGGAGGACCCAGCAGTTCTGCCAGAAACGCTCAGGTCAGCCAGCATTGGCAGACACAAGCGCCCTCGTCTTACCTAGAAACTCCAGCTAAATCATCAGCTGGCCAGCCCTGGGCCCTGCTCCCCCGGGCAGCTCCGCTTTCTCTCTCTTCACTACCCAGCCGCAGACACACCTACTACAGCTCCAGGTTCTGCAAAGAGCAAAGCTGCGCGCTCCCGCCCGCCCCGTGGTGTCGTCGGGCTGGTGGCTGGAACCCCGTCCAAACGCACGCTTGAACCACAAAAGCTTCTCCCCTTCCACTCACCTACGCACACCCCAACTAGCCTGATCTAGCTCCCCTCCACATATGTCTCCGTTTGAGTCTGGAACAAGTCGGTTTTGAATGCAAAGAGGAGGCGGCGTCTCTCGCACTGTACCACCCTCGTCTGCTGGCACCGGGAAAGTGTCACCCCTCAGAGCAATCGCACGTTCCCTCTCACTTACTTCGCGTTGCAAACGTCCTCGGACGCGCTCGGGCTGGCTGTGTCGCGAGGGGCGAGGACTGCAGCTGCAGAGACCAGGGACCCGGCCGGCTCCCGCGGGGCGGCTGCGGCTCTGCGCGCCTTCGGGACGGTGACTCACTGGCCTCTTTCTTCCCCTCGCTCTTTGGGTTTTGCTCTGCTCTCTGGCTCTCTTTGGCGGGATTTTGGGACTGGAAGGCGGGGAACCTGATCCTGCTTCTGACTCAATTACGCCCTGCCTGGGAGGGAAGGGAAGGGAAATGAGAGTGGGCGGGCTGAGAGCAGCGGGCAGGGCGGACGCGGGCTGGGGAGGGGGAGAGCGCCCCGCGCGCGAGCTGATTGGCAAGCTTACCCAAAGCAGAATACTCCGGGGGCAGCCTCTCCCTGCAGAGCACGAAGACGGATTGGAACCAAGGATTTGGTTCGCGGATTTGAACATCACAGTTTTGTTTTCAGCAAACAGACGGGCCACAATATTCCTGTTCCAAACTCTGCCTTATCTCTTCTTCAGATGGGGACATTTCTCTCTTAAATGGACAATTGACGGCATAATAGATGACGGTTTGAGCCCCACACAATTTTTAAAATAACGTACAGGATGACAATGCACGCTTTTCACAACCAGGCTCCCCTTCTCTCCCAAAGGGCAGGTACCCAGATGTCGCTTCCATCTCGCCTGCACTCCAAAAAATGTGCAACGTACTTTTCCTCAATTGTCACGAAGAGTGACAGATGTCTGAAAGTCCCCAATTAAGTGTCATTTTCCTTTAGGGGGCTCTTTCCTTTTTTGGCTCCCTTGGTGTCTTTAGTGACCTACTTAATGACATGTTTTTGACACCTACCAATTTAGGGGATTCATCAAGGTAGCTGAAATTCTGAGTCTGTAAAACTCAGAGGCGGGGCTTCATGGGCTTCTGGAATTTCCATTTCATTCCCTTGAAGAAAGACACTAGAGTAATGTATTTAGAATTGAGTCACACAGAGAAATATTAATGGCACAGACAAGATGTTAAAAAGTATTGTGTAAAATTATAGCGAAGTATAACACAAATTTCCCCCAAACATTTTCAGAATGTAAATTTTGAGCTATTTCTGCAACTTATCTGTTTTTTCCTGCTTTTTGGCTTGTTCTTCTTACTTATTTTTATTTTTCAGCTTATCATTTCATAGCATCCACCCCAAACTGGATGTAAAATGCACTTAGATTTCTCATAGTTCTGAGTTTACATTCCTTCATTTCACATTGACACCTCATATTATTCTTAAAATTTGCATTTACTTAAAACCGTCCCTAAACTTTTAAATTAGAAGCATTGCTTTGTAGCATATAGGTTGGGATTTGTGGGTCATAAATTGACTGCTGTCTGGAGAAACATACCATGGAGGCATTAAGTGGGGTCAAAGAAGTGTTTCTACAAATAAAGCCTTTAGTCAATCAAGCAATGAATCTTTTTTTTTTTTTTACAAAAGGAGAGGCATCAGAAATTGACCTCCACATCTCTATGTTGTCACTATCACATATAGTCCACATATGGAATAAATAAATAAGGAAGCTGTGCTCCTTCCTTCTGCACACAGACTTAGGATTACCCATCTTCCTTTTATGATTCATTTTTCCCCATAAAATAACCAGTATTTGTTTTAATCTCACTTCTGCATAAATTGTGGAGGAATGCACATTATCATTTTTATTAGCATTTTTCCCAGATCCTTGATTGTGAAAGATGTCTCAGCATTTACCAACAAGCCATGGGGGGAGGGTGAGGAGATTCCAAGCCATTAAACAAAGGATTATCCAATTTCTTTTTCTGCCTAAACTATATTTCAACATCTACAAATGTAACATAGTGCTACCAGTTAGGTGAACCATGCTTGTTTGATTAAGGTACTCATCTATTTGGTTGATAAAGTAAGCATGAGATCCTCATGACTTTTACTTAACTATATGTGTTATATGAAAAAAAAACCTTTGTAGGTTTTTTATATTATATTGAACACATATAATTTATAAAGAATATTTAACGCATATAATTTCACTGAATTATACGTGTTACATAAAAAAATCACACATATAAAAAATTTTCCCTTTATTCAAATAAGTATGTAGGAAAATTACATCAGTGGTTATCAACTGTGATGTAATTTTGCCCTCCAGGGGACATTTGTCAGTACTTGTAGATATTTTGGGTTGTTGTAACTTAGGGGAAGTGGTTGCCCTAGATCTAGTGAGTAGAGACCGGGGATGATGCTAAACATCCTTCAACAAATAGGACAGACCCCAAAGCAAAGAATTATTTCACCCAAAATATTAATAGGGCCAAGATTAAGAAACTCTCATGCTATTTATCTTTGTATTTTAGAAATACAAAGAAAGATTAAAGAGAGAGTATTTAGTTCAATAACCAGAAATACATGAGATTAAGATCAGTCATAATTTAATTCAACCCAGCAGTTACACCAAAGTTTAATTAGAACATATTTTTTCAAATTCACCCTGAAAGGATCAACCTCAAATCCAAACTTCACCCTGTGCCATAGTCATGGGTCTGTTGATTCGAGAGTTCAAGTTATTTCATTCAAAGGGCCAACTTTCTTTAAGCAACTGACTTTTCCAAAAAATAAGACACTGAAGAAAAACATAAAATTCCTTGCTCTCATATGACTTATATTGTTGTTTCTAATTAACTAACTAAATATTTATAAAGATATGATAAGTACATACCATGGAAAATATAAGACAATGAAGAAAGGTAAAGTGTTGGTCTGAGAGGAAAAAGTCTCCCTAGGGTGAAATTCAAAGAAAGACTTTAGCACACAGGATAAGTAAATATTTGGAAGAAGAAAGCCCAGGCAAAAGGGCAAGCCAAAGCCAAAACCTGGGATCTGGGCTTGCCCCGAGTTTTAGGGGAAAGGGAAGAAGAGGAGGAAACTTGGTGAGGAGGGAATAGACATTAGGAAAGAAGGGGCCTGCATCAGTAATTCCACGGTAGGGAATTTTATTTTCACACCGAATGAGGTGGGAAGCCTTTGGGAATGACTAAACCTGACTCTGGTTTAACAAGGTCTCTGTGGCTGTGCTGAATAGACCACATGAGGCTGAGATCTCAGTAGGAGGCGGCAGCCTTAATCCATTGCACAAAAGTCTTCCCTTTGTTCCTGTCTCTTGTGAAGAATAACCAACTCCAAACTTGCCCTTTCAAACTTTCTCTGCCCCCAAAAGCTCCTGTCAGCAGTTACTTTGGCTTGCTAAAGCCTTCTTTCTCTCCAGTTCTCAGCCTTTCTAGGTATAATTAATGAGACCCTTGCATGAGCATTACCAGGCTAAAATATAACTAATACAAGGTGATTTGAAATCATAGAAATTATAACATGTCCTAAGGGTGTTTTGAAAATGAGGCTGCTGATTTTGCAATGGCAAACACAAAGGGAAGTATGATCATCCTGGAGTTTAAAAATGCGAAAGAACCTGATGAAAAATTTGTCAGCCTGTCTCTTGGATTGCCTACTTGGCAGAATGTTTAGATGCTTGATTACCACTCCAAGTTCTCCAATATCCCTAGAATGTAAAACGTCAATTCATCAAGCTATCACACTGGGATGGAGGCCCCATTAATACATTTCTTTCCTCCTCTCCAAAACATGTCAAAGGTAATAAAAAAAACATACTTTTTTTATTGCTAGATTATAACACTTTCTACTATATTAGATACATTTTTGTAAGGATAATGCTAGTTTCGATTTAAAAAAAACAGAAAATACAAATAAAAATGGCTCAAATCATTAAGGGATTTATATCACAATCAACATGGGTTGGCAAATTTGTATATAAAACCAGCACATTGTACCCAATGATTGCATTCATGTACACAACCATGATTTAATAAAATCAAACAATCAATCAATTGCTGTTAAAAAAAGAAAAGAAGAAGAAGAAGACTAAAACTAAACCCACACCTCTCACCATTAACTAAGGTAGACTCTCACTGGATTAAAGATTTAAACTTAAGACATGAAACTATCAAAATATTAGAAGAAAGTGCAGGGAAAACTCTTGAAGGAATTGGCTTGGGTGA
>CAUYON010035539.1:0-22114 GCA_963573935.1 Arctocebus calabarensis
CCAGCTACTCGGGAGGCTGAGGCAAGAGAATCGCCTAGGCCCAGGAGTTGGAGGTTGCTGTGAGCAGTGTGACGCCACGGCACTCTACCAAGGGCGATCGAGTGAGACTCTGTCTCCACAAAAAAAAAAAAAAAAAAAAAAAATTAAGGCAGAGGAGGTGACAATTCAAGTAGTAGAGAAAAAATATTTGGCCCGAGGGTGCTTAGCATATGTTTTTGGAGTAAACCTAGTGGAAAACAAGATTTTCCATGAATTAATCACAGAGTAGATAACCAGGAATGTAATTTGCCCACCAACATACAAAAGTATGAAAACCATAAAAGAGCTGAGGATGAGAGTAAGATGCTGTAAAACAAAGTAGCTTCCTGTATGATGTGGAACTCCTGGCAGCGTCAAAGGGTATCCCAGTCCCTCTTGTCACTTCTTGTTTCCTTCTCTTCATCTTTACAGGCTCCCTGGGTCTCAACCATTTGGGTCCCCATCCCCATTGGCCCCTGTGGTCAGTCAGCCAGCTATACTTCAGCCCTATGGCCCTCTCTTGACAAGTGCACAGGTGACTACACAGCTGGCTGGAATGCAGATCAGTGGTGCTGTGGCCCCAGCTCCTTCCCATTCAGGGCTGGGCTATGGTGAGTAGCCATGACCACAGAAATTGTACCACTCTGTTCTTTTCAGGGGCATTAGGCTCTAGGGCAGTGGTTCTCAACCTGTGGGTCGCAACCCACAGGAACTGTATTAAAGGGCCACAGCATTAGGAAGATTGAGAACCACTGCTCTAAGGTATATCTGAATTCCTTTTATTTCCTATGCCTCTGAGCCCCAGAAAATAAGACAGTCATACTTGCCCCTCTTATGTGGAAGGGAAGTGATTTACTAACCAAAAAGGCAGAATGACTGGGCTTCTGACTCTACGTCTTCTACTTCTCAGGCCCACCAACATCGCTGGCCTCAGCCTCAGGAAGTTTTCCTAACTCTGGTCTGTATGGCTCTTATCCTCAGGGCCAGGCTTCTCCCATTGGCCAGGCCCAAGGTCATCCTGGGGTCCAGACTCCCCAGCGATCTGCCACACCACAGGCCTCCAGCTTCACACCTCCAGCTGCAGGGGGTCCTCGGATGCCTTCAATGACTGGTCCACTCCTGCCTGGACAGGGTTTTGGAGGGCCCCCAGTGAGCCATCCCAACCATGTGTCCTCACCCCCTCCTCAAACTCTGCCCCCTGGTACCCAAATGACTGGGCCCCCAGGACCACCACCACCTATGCACTCTCCCCAGCAGCCAGGCTATCAAGTACAACAAAATGGTGAGTCTATGCCAAAGTGTGGCTAGAAGCCAAAGGCTTCAACTATTCAGATGTTTTTTTGGTTTATGTTTTTAATATTGCTTGCTGAGTGGTAACCTAGATGGACAAACTCAGGGTATTATCACATGATGTGGGATTGATAAGGTAGTCTTTTCTTACAGTTTATAGTTTGGTTTTTGTCTGAATGGCTTTGCCAGGCATTGCGTACCATGTAATTTTTTGTTTATAGGAGTCTAATAATTTTTCTGAGGCCTTAAGAAGAGATAAGAGGGGATTTTGAGTTTATTAACCTTGTGCTCCTATTTCTCAGGTTCCTTTGGACCAGTCCGGGGCCCTCAGCCTAATTATGGAAGCCCCTATCCTGGAGCACCTACCTTTGGCAGTCAGCCTGGGCCTCCTCAGCCTCTGCCTCCTAAGCGCCTGGACCCTGATGCCATCCCAAGCCCTGTGAGTAGATATTTACACAGTCCTGGGGAAGGGGTTTATGTTTATGTCTGTTGATAAGCAGGTCAACCTAGATAAGATGTTTGCCTAGCATTTACTGATAATTTTCCATTTTTGTTCATCTTCTTGTAGGCCAAGAACTTAAATGTGATTTTTTATTCTGAACTAGAACTTGAAGTTCCAGAAGTCTTTTGGAGACAGTTTTACTCCATAGCTAGGCAGGGAAGGAGAAGGGAGAGGGATCAGCAGTGTCAGTAGAGTTCTGGATTGAGGGCTGTATTCTGTCACTATTGAACATACACAGCATGGTAACCTTTGCCCTTCTGTGGAGTAGAGGCTGGGTCTTGTCTCCCTAGATCTAGTAGGATAGCATTCTTCCTAATGGGTAGAGCAGGTGGAAGTTCTCTGATACTAGATGTTAAGAGAAGGAAACCTCACTTTTTATCTCTGTTCTTACTTAGACAGTTTTAGGAGGAAGCCCCTAGTACTTTTGTTTAGTAGGTTCCTGCTGTGTGGATGGGGAATAGTGATCTATATTTTATGAGGGCAGTGTGTGTGTAAAGTCCCTCTAGGGAAACTGCTTCTCTGAGGATGAGGTTGAATCATCCTTAGAGTCATCAGAATCCTCGGGCCCTCCTTATCAGACTCAGAACAGAGACCGGCACTGTACTCCCAAGTAGAGGCCACTTTATAGTTCTGTCTGTAACATTTGCTATGTCAATTACCTCACCATGCTTAGCCATTGTCATATTCCATTCTGTTCTCTTCCCTCTTCCTTTGGGAAACCACCACGGTGAGGGAGCTGGTTGGCTAAGGGGGACCTGAGAGGTTAATCAGCCTCTCCTTTTCCCCTCCTTGAGTGAGGAGAGTCTAATTAGATGTGAGGGGAGGCTTCTTTCAGCATGCAATGAGACCTTAGATGGGAGGTTTGGCCTTTTGAAGGGAACATTCCTCTTCTACCTTCTTCCCTTCAGCCCCTCCCTGTATAACCCCTGTTTGCCTTTGGTTTGCCCCCTTTCCTTAACTTTCTATATCATAGTCTGAGCCATTAAAGCCTCTATGTTGGGCCAGAAAGATTTGGAATTTCATACCTAGAGGGGACTTGTTTCAGCAGTATAAGCTAGGCTCCAGTTGTTCATGTCTAACTCATCAGGGTTGAGAGAAGTAACATCTGCCTCTTGTTCTTTTGTCTCCCTCCCTATATTCTCCTGCTGCCTTTATTATTAAAACACTAAAAGCAACTTAATGAGCTGCCTCCTCAGCAGAAAACAAGGCACAGAATAGACCCTGATGCCATTCCTAGTCCAGTAAGTGCAGAGGGTTGGTGTGTATGTGTCATTCCTGTGTTAGTGCCATCCATGCATGCCTGTGACCTCATCTTCACCTCATCCACCATGTTCATCCCTCTCCATTCTCTTCCCTTAGATCCTCACTTTAATGAGCTAGAAGGATGTGCATGCCTCAAGTCACCATGTAATGAAGAGGTAGCAAGCTGCTAGCAGTGCCTTGACTATGGGGTAGTAGAAGGTTAGGCTGTAGGGGTGGGCCAGGTAGCATGTTAAGCTTTGGTTTTAGTCTTGTTGGCTCTTTCAGGAGCCTGCATGTGATGTGATGGAACAGGACAAAGTTGAGTGGTAGATCCTTCCACTTTGGGTTTGATTTTTTATATAGCCTGCTGTGGAGAAGTGGTTGGGTAGGCAGCTATTTATAGGTTCATGGTGTCCCAAACTGGTATTTCTTACAAGAGAAGGGATTGCTAGTTTGGGAAAGTGTGGGCCACTTTCTCATCTGGAGAGTCTTTTTTGACTCTAATATATTTCTAAGCTTCAACCCTTTTGCTATGAGATACAGAATCTTATTTGTCCTTTACTTTTTCTGGTTTTTCCAAACCAATCTTGAAGTAACTGACCAAAGGTCATCATTCTGCACAAGGGTCTGATTACCGGCATTGCAAATCTTTTAATTCCTTCACCAAATCTGTCAAAGTGTGGGCGATTGAGCTGTAAGAATTTGGTACTTATTCTTTTCTCCCATATATCCACATTGATGCTTATCTAAAAGTCAGGCAGCATCTGCTTCCTCAACTTACCTGATCATTCCTGGCTATATAATTCTCTCCTTACCCTGTCCCTTGTAATTTCATTAAGTGTAGAGTCATTCCAGGTAGAGTCATTTATACATGATTGCTGTTGTCTGTTTTCCTGGTCTGACTCAGAATGTGTCATGGGGAGAAGAGGGAGGAAGACTTGATGGGGAAGGGGAATGCAAGCTAATCATGTCTGCAGGTTTGTGATCAGAGCTGGAACTTGGAATGGGAAAAATAAAAGGGTGCTCACCATTGATCCCGGTCAGGGTAATTAATAAAGAAGCCAATTCTCAGTGTTGCCTGCCCAGTATCTTGGTACTATAGAGTGGAAGATTGGTGTTATAGCATTTTATATGATCTCCAGAAGGAGAGGAGGCCTGGTGCTTAAGGTGTTCTTCATCAGATTTTTAGTTTCTGGGCTGCAGCTCTAACTTTTCTTTCTCTTGGCACTCTGGGGCCTGGTGCTTCCTTTTCTTCTGTCACCACACTCATTTCACTTCTTCCCTGCAGATTCAGGTCATTGAAGATGACAGGAACAACCGGGGTACAGAGCCATTTATTACTGGAGTACGGGGCCAGGTGCCACCCTTAGTCACCACCAACTTCCTGGTGAAAGATCAAGGTGAGAGGTCATTAACTGGTCCTAGAGGGGCTTTTTCTTTAGTGAGACTCTGTCTCTCCAAAATAAATAAATAAATAAATAAATAAATAAATATATTATTAGCAATGAATGGCATTTTTGTCAATCTTTAACTCGAGACCAGTTCCCCTCAGTCTGCCTGGGGGCGGAATAAACTACCATCAGCTCTAGCATTTGTAGGAGTGATGGGATAGATCCCCAAAGGAGAACTGGTGTCTAGAGGGATTCTTTGATCTAACTCAGGTTTTCTACCTCTTCCTTTAGGGAATGCAAGTCCCCGATACATCCGATGCACATCTTATAATATCCCTTGCACGTCTGACATGGCTAAGCAGGCTCAGGTGCCCCTGGCAGCTGTCATTAAGCCATTGGCAAGGCTGCCCCCAGAGGAGGTAAGTCAGAGAAGGGGCTGGAGTATAATGAAAGAAAGGGAGAGAGAGTGACTAAAGTTTTCTAGATGTGATTCTAGCTGTCAAAATAGAAGACATCTTGGATGGGCAAAGGGGAGAGTAGCTTTAGAAGCTTTCTGTCCCAGGCATAGAGAGAACAAGCAATATGAAAAGAGGAAGGGCCAACTCAGTGCCTGTGGCTCAATAGGCTAAGGCGCCAGCCACGTACACTTGAGCTGGCGGGTTCAAATCCAGGCTGAGCCCGCCAAACAACAATGATGGCTGCAACCAAAAAAATGGCCGGGTGTTGTGGTGGGTGCCTGTAGTCCCAGCTACTTGGGAGGCAGAGACAGGAGACTCGCTTGAGTCCAGGAATTGGAGGTTGCTGTGAGCTGTGATGCCACGGCACTCTATCCAGAGTGGCAGCTTGAGGCTCTGTCTTAAAAAAAAGAAAAGAAAAGAGGCAGGGCCAAACTAATAGGGAAGAAAACAGCTGGGTGTAGGAACCACTTATACCATGGTCAACCATAGATGATGAGAAAGACATGATTCTTTTTTTTCCTTATTTGCTTTCATCCCAGGTAGGTGAGGTATATTAGGATCCAGTAGTCCTTCTCTCACCTGGCTTGGACCCTGGTCTGTCACCCCAGTACCTGAAATCAGCGTGAAAAGAGAGAGCTAGGTAGTTGTTCTACCAGGCCTTGGTAGGAAACCCTCATTTTTAAGCTTCACTTATTTAAATAGAGTTCTCTATAACTGGAAGCTGAAAGCTCTTATATTCCTTTTCCAGGCTGGGCCTGGTGGCTCATGCCTATAATCCTAGCACTCTGGGAGGCCAAGGGAGGAGGATTGCTTGAGGTCAGAGGTTCAAGACCATTCTGAACAAGAGCAAGACCCCTTTTTCCACTAAAACAAACAAAACATATATATGTCTTACTCTGTGTGTTTTTCTGTTTCTTTCTGGGTCTCATTAGGGATGATTGCACTCTGGTCACTTATCTGCAGGGTAACATCTGCCTGGAGCATCAATTCCAGGGATGGGGAGGAGAAGTGTCACAGAATTCCAGGGATGGGGAGGAGAAGTGTCATAGATACTTGGTTAGAGAAGGAAGCAGAAGTCAAGATCCCTAGGGCAAGAGTGAAGGGGCTTGAAGATAAGGCCAGGAACATGAATTCTAAATAATATTGGCTTTCTTCTCAGAGGCAGTCCCTGGCTTCCTATGGCCAGTTTCACAGTCCCTGTTTCTTTTTCTTTTCTTTCTTTCTTTTTTTTTTTTCATAAGGAGAATACCAAACATACTTTATTAGTACAAAAAAGCAGCCATGGCAAGGCATAGCAAGCAGAAATATACATTAGCAGTCAGAGAGTTAGTGTTGCATGCAAATATAGTTTTTCCTTTTTGTAGTCTTGGCAATAGCCATAGGGAGTAGCAGGTAAGGAAACTATGGAGCACTTACCAGGAGCACAGAGCACATTAATAAAAAGACACAATGATGGATTTAGCTATTTCAGTGCAAAAAGTCTAGGGTGGAACTGGAGATTCAGTTCAATTACTAAGAAGCAAACCCTAGAACTTTTTTTTTTTTTTTTTGAGACAGAGCCTCAAGCTTTCACCCTGGATAGAGTGCTGTGGCATCACAGCTCACAGCTCCAATTCCTGGGCTCAAGTGAGTCTCTTGCCTCCGCCTCTCAAGTAGCTGGGACTGCAGGTGCCCACCACAATGCCTGGCCATTTTTTGGTTGCAGCCGTCATTGTTGTTTGGCGGGCCCGTCCTGGGCTGGATTCGAACCTGCCAGCTCAGGTGTACATGGCTGGCACCTTAGCCCGCTGAGCCGTAGGCGCCGAGCCCCTAGAACTTGATATAACTTCCAAAAGAGCTCACTCAAGTAGTACGACATATTATTCATAAGGTGCTAATTAAAGTTATTTACAGACACAGGGATTGTACAGTACCTTTAAAACTACAAGTTAAGTTTCAGATTTTCCATTAAGAATTAACTATACTAAAATTCTATAAATTACACTTAAGCATTTCTCTCAGTTTACAGCACAGAGATAAATACTGCTAGGCAAATTATTAATTACAGATTAATAATAATCTCAACATTAGGAACCACTAAAATTACTACTATCTGACTTGCTTTCTTTATGGTTCACAGACTCATGATGGGCACAGGATGGGCACAGATCAAGCTTTTATGAAAAGATTAGACTGCACACATCAAGTTAAAAAATCACACGCAAGACATTACGTTGCAGCAGCTATTCAAATATCTGTTTAAAGTATTTATTAAAAAATTAATACCTGTGGCTCGGTGCCTGTAGCTCAGTGAGTGGGGCACCGGCCACATACACTGAAGCCGGTGGGTTTGAGCCTGGCCCAGATCTGCTAAACGACAACAACTGCAAACAAAAAAATAGCCAGGCGTGTGGCTGTTGCCTGTAGTCCCAGCTACTCAGGAGGCTGAGGCAACAGAATCACTTAAGCCTAAGAGTTTGAGGATGCTGTGAGCTGTGATGCCACAGCACTCTATCAAGGGTAACATAGTGAGACTATGTCTCCAAAAAAAAAAGGGCGGCGCCTGTGGCTCAGTGAGTAGGGCACCGGCCCCATATACCGAAGGTGGCAGGTTCAAACCCAGCCTCGCCAAACTGCAAAACAGAAAAATAGCCAGGCATTGTGGTGGGCACCTATAGTCCCAGCTACTTGGAGGCTGAGGCAAGAGAATCGCCCAAGCCCAGGAGTTGGAGGTTGCTATGAGCTATGTGATGCCATGGCACTGTAAGGGGGTGAGACTCTATCTCTACAAAAAAAAAAAAAAAAAAAATTAATACCAAGGGCCTTTAAATAAAATTCTACTTAACAAAGTTAGTAGTCAAAATTTTAAGAACAATTATTTAGAAAACCTGGTTCACTTAATAGTACCTTTTGCAAAAGAGAAAAAAAGATTGCATTTCTTTTCCTAAAAGGAAGGCAGTCTTAATTTATGATATTTTTTGGACTTCCAAAGCTTGATTTATAGTAACTATAAACATCACTACTTTTAGAAGTTTATAGAAAAACTGTTAGAAAAAAATAATTTCAGACTTAGTCACACTGTTGAAATACTCATCCAATATTAATAATTTATTTTTCAGTAAAAAATAGAATTCTTCATAGCAAATGCCTCAGAGTTACCTCACATAGTTACTACAGCTATTAAAAACCAAACTGTTGGCTCAGCGCCTGTTGCTCAACGGGCTAAGGCGCCAGCCTCGTACACCTGAGCTGGCGGATTCGAATCCAGCTCGGGCCCGCCAAACAACAATGATGGCTGCAACCAAAAAATGGCAGGGCATTGTGGCGGGCGCCTGTAGTCCCAGCTACTTGGGAGGCTGGAGGCTCGGTCTCAAAAAAAAAATAAATAAATAAAATAAATAAGTAAATAAAATAAAAATAAAAACCAAACTGTTGGGGTGGTGCCTATGGCTCATTGAGTAGGGCGCCGGTCCCATATACTGAAGGTGGCGGGTTCAAACCCAGCCTTGGCCAAACTGCAAAACAGAAAAATAGCCGGGTGCCTGTAGTCCCAGCTACCCAGGAGGCTGAGGCAAGAGAATCTCCTAAGCCCAGGAGTTGGAGGTTGTTGTGAGCTGTGTGACGCCACGGAACTCTACCAAGGGCGATAAAGTGAGACTCTGTCTCTACAAAAAAAAACCAAACCAAACTGTTAGCTAAGTCAGCAAAATGTTTTTGTGGACTTATTGAACACATGTAGCTCTTTCCTCTGTTTTTTCAACAGGCACCACGTTTATCTGAATAAGTCGAGGTCCCTGTTTCAATGAGAAATGTAGTTTTCTGGTGCCGCCCATAGCTCAGTGGGTAGGGTGTCAGCCACATACACTGAGGCTGGCAAGTTTGAACCTGGCCCCGGCCAGCTAAAACAACAATGAGAACTGCAACAAAAAATGTAGCCAGGTGTTACGGTAGGTATCCTTTGTCCTAGCTACTTGGGAGGTTGAGGCAAGAGAATCATTTAAGCCTAAGAGTTGGTGGTTGCTGTGAGCTGTGATGCCATGGCACTCTACCTACGGTAACAGCTTGAAACTCTTGTCTCAAAAAAAAAAAAAAAAAGAAAAGAAAAGAAATGCACTTCTGGGGATGTACAGTAGAAAGCAGAAACTAGAATTTAGACTCTTATGGACATTTTCCTTGGATTAGTACCTCCATCATTTGTCCTCATTCTCTTCTACGTACTCCCTCTCCAGCTACAGTATCTGAACCATGCCCCTTCTCCCTCCAGGTCATTCCTCTTCATCCATTGGCACATGTCTGAACCTACTATAGCTTCCCTCTGTCTGAGCCCCTCCCCTTTGCTCCTTAGGCTTCACCCTATGTTGTGGACCATGGAGAATCTGGCCCTTTGCGCTGTAATCGCTGCAAAGCATACATGTGCCCCTTCATGCAGTTCATCGAGGGAGGCAGGCGCTTCCAGTGCTGCTTTTGCAGCTGTATCAATGATGGTATGTTCATGCAAGTTGGGATTCAGGGTAAGGGAAGGTCTTCAGTGCATCTTCATTGTTCTTGTTCTAGGTAGATAGATGAGGGTCCATTTTTCAGGAGCTGGGGAAGTAGGGCACACATGGGAATGTGGGGCAGTGAAGTGAGTTCAGCCAGGACCAGACTTACTAAGATTGAGAGTGGATCTTTGAGTAACACACTACCATACTCCCACAGTTCCCCCCCAGTATTTTCAACATCTGGATCATACCGGCAAACGTGTGGATGCTTATGACCGTCCTGAGTTATCCCTGGGCTCTTATGAATTCTTGGCCACTGTAGATTACTGCAAGGTGAGGGAAGGTAGCATGGGTGGAGCAGTGGGTGGAGGATAATGAGACAGCTAAGAATTGCTGTTATCATTTTCCTCAGGCCTTTGTTGTCCACTTTGATTCTGGCTTTTCTTTAGTCAACTGGGCTACTTACCAATATCTCCCTCCCTCCAACGTTTCCTTGCTTTGCAGAACAATAAGTTCCCAAGCCCTCCTGCCTTCATCTTCATGATTGACGTCTCTTACAATGCAATCAGGACTGGTCTTGTTAGGCTCCTCTGTGAGGAGCTCAAGTCCCTGTTAGACTTTCTACCTAGGTGAGAGTTATGGAGCTGAGGTGCTTCCTTTGGTTGGTGATGGGGTGTCTGGGTTGACTGGGATAGAAACTAATGTCATGAGGTTGTAGATGGTAGAAAGGTGGCAGGTCTGGATAACAATGTCTCCTTCTCCAGGGAGGGCGGGTCAGAAGAGTCAGCAATCCGGGTTGGCTTTGTCACCTATAATAAGGTGCTCCACTTCTACAATGTGAAGAGCTCATTGGCCCAGCCACAGATGATGGTTGTATCTGATGTAGCTGACATGTTTGTGCCACTACTAGATGGCTTCTTGGTCAATGTCAATGAGTCTCGGGCAGTCATCACCAGGTAAGAGTCAGAATGTGGATGTAAAGGGAAGGGTTGGAGGTGGCATGGGTACAGTCATAGAAGACCAGAGAGTTGAGCAGAGGGGTTGGACAGTAGATGGATGGAGAAGTGTGCTCAAGAGTTGTCAGCATCTGGAGGCAAGGAATTGAGAACTGAGGCATCTGTAATCTGTGTAGCAATTTTGGTTGTTTTCCATCACTATCTCTTCAGCTTATTGGATCAGATTCCAGAAATGTTTGCAGACACAAGGGAAACAGAGACAGTATTTGCCCCAGTTATCCAGGCTGGGATGGAGGCTCTGAAGGTAAGGCTGGAGTCCCTGGCAACATCTTTCTCACTTTCCTCTGACCATCTTATTCCCTGGGATACAACCTCTGGTTTTTCAGTGATTGATGACTGTCCAGTAGTTAATTGTTCTTGACATAGTTGGTGCTTAATAAATGACAAGGGAAGGGATGAATGAATAATGGATGAATAAAGAAAGAATGAACACATAATCCTCTCTTTTTTCCTAGGCTGCTGAGTGTGCAGGGAAGCTCTTTCTGTTTCATACATCCCTACCCATTGCAGAGGCCCCAGGGAAACTGAAGAATAGAGATGATAGGAAGCTGATCAACACAGACAAGGAGAAGGTGTGCGACTGGAAGATGGGTTGGGGGAGGACTTTCCATTATAGTGGAAGGTGGGGACTCTTCAAAATGCCATACTCTTAACTTTCTTGGTGGGAACTAGGAGCACTTTGTCCTTTCACATGTCAAATCTGTGACTGCCAACCTTCTCTGCTGCTGCCACACCTCTCTCAGTTACCATCCAAAGTAATTCTCATTTATCATCTAAAGTGGTTCTACCATCTTGGTAGATTCTTTATTCTTTCTTGTTTTTTTTTTTTAAGAGAACTTTCTACTATGATAGCAAACTCCTAGGGAGTAGATCTGAAGTCTTACATGTACTTGAATATCCCATATTATATATACAGTTGTTAAATAGGGCAGAACTGAAATACTTGAATGTTTTCTTCTGCTTCTCCCCAGACTCTATTCCAGCCTCAGACAGGTGCCTATCAGACCCTGGCCAAAGAGTGTGTGGCCCAAGGCTGCTGTGTAGATCTCTTCCTCTTCCCTAATCAGTATGTGGATGTAGCCACCCTCTCTGTTGTGCCCCAGCTCACTGGTGGCTCTGTCTACAAATATGCTTGCTTTCAGGTATGTTGTGGGATTCTGGGTGACAGGTGGCAGCAGGGCTAGAACTGTCTTCTTACATGTGGACTGGCTCATGAATAGAAATAGTGTTGGAAGAGAAGACCCTGTAGTGTAAAAAAGTGAGCCTCAAGAGAATAGCAGTAAGGAGCATGAACCTTGGAATCAGTCCTGGGTTGATACTCTGGCCCTACCACTTAACTAGCTACACAACCTAGGATAAATTACTTAATTATACCCCATCTGTAAAATGGGGTTTAACCCTTTGACTGCAGAGTACTCAGAAATGTGCCAGTTGAGATATGCAGTGATTGCAACAACCTTTAGGTCACACAGTCTGTTACTGTTTGTTCATTATTCTGAAAATGCAACATTTGTAACAGTAAGAAATATTGATCCTTTCTCCTGGTTTTTGTAAACCTTTTTGTTTTTACAGGGTGGACATAAAGTTCATAGTAAATTGCACACGAACTTTATGTCCATTCTGTATTTGCAAAATGAACAATGCTTACAGGCGTCATTCACAGTGAATGAACATTTTGTTTGAATGCCTATAGGCATTGGTCGCAGTCAAAAGGTTAATGCTTATTATTTAGGATTTGTTTATGGAATTAGAAATTATATGCAAAACACTCAGTGTGATGCCTGGCATGTAGTAAGTACTTGGAAGGTATCACTGTATAAACTAGGTACTGTGGCTTGTACCTGTAGATCTGCGTATTATAAGTTGAAATGGAGGTGAGATCACTTAAGCCCAGGAGTAGGAGATTGCAATGAGCTATGATCGTGCTACTGCACTCCAGCCTGGGTGACACAGAAAGATCCTGTCTCTTTAAAAAAAAAGTTATTATTGTCATCATTATCATCTTCACTGTTATCATTAAGATTAAGCAGCCTTGGCTCAGTGCCTGTGGCCCAACAGACTGAGGTGCCAGCCAAGTACACCTGAGCTGGTGGGTTCGAATCCAGCCTGGGCCCGTCAAACAGCAATGACGGCTGCAACCAAAAGATGGCCAGGTGTTGTGGCGGGCGCCTGTGGTCCCAGCTGCTTGGGAGGCGGAGGCGGAAGACTCGCTTGAGCCCAGGAATTGGAGGTTGCTGTGAGCTGTGATGCCATAGCACTCTATCCAGGGTGGACAGCTTGAGGCTCTGTCTCAAAAAAAAAAAAAAAAGATTAAGCAGCCTTGTAGAGTAGAAGGGTACAGGGAGATTGTCTGCAGGATGAAGCTACATAGTCATTGATGAGACTGTGGGCCTGGGTGGCTGCAGGTGGAGAATGACCAGGAGCGGTTCCTGAGTGACCTTCGGCGTGATGTCCAGAAGGTTGTTGGCTTTGATGCTGTGATGCGAGTTCGGACGAGCACCGGTCAGTCCTGGTTGCAGAAGAGCAGGTGGGGGGCTAGGTCTAGGAGGGAGGTATGTGGCACCTGTCATACCTTTAGTCCTGATTCTCTTCATGTGGCCTTAGGTATTCGTGCTGTAGATTTCTTTGGAGCTTTCTACATGAGCAACACAACAGATGTGGAGCTGGCTGGGCTGGATGGGGACAAAACAGTGACTGTGGAGTTTAAACATGATGATCGGCTCAATGAAGAGAGTGGCGCCCTCCTGCAGGTGGCAGAGCGGGAGACAGGGGCTGGGAAGGAAGTGTTAGGTGTCATTTGCAGGGTATAAATAGGCTGCAGGGAAGAGGGTGAGAAATGGGAAGAGAGGAGTGGAAGAAGAGACTAGGTGGGGGGTGGCTCATTTATTTCTTCTGTTAATAGTTTGTAACATGGCTCAGCACCTGTGGCTCAACGGGCTAAGGCGCCAGCCATGTACACCTGAGCTGGCGGGTTCGAATCCAGCCCCCGGGCCCGCCAAACAACGATGGCTGCAACCAAAAAATGGCCAGGCGTTGTGGCGAGCGTCTGTAGTCCCAGCTACTTGGGAGGCGGAGGCAAGAGACTCGCTTGAGCCCAGGAATTGGAGGAGGTTGTGAGCTGTGATGCCACAGCGCTCTACCCAGGGTGACAGCTTGAGGCTCTGTCTCAAAAAAAAAAAAAAAAAAAAAGTTTGTAACATAGTCAAGGGTAGTTTTTCCCAGGGCTTTTGTGAGGTAGGGGTATGAGTTCCCCTTTCTCCTTTTCCCTAGTGTGCCCTGCTTTATACCAGCTGTGCAGGGCAGCGTCGGCTCCGAATCCATAACCTGGCTCTAAACTGCTGTACCCAGCTTGCTGATCTGTATCGCAACTGTGAAACTGACACACTCATCAACTACATGGCCAAGTTTGGTGAGGGCAGAGGCAGGGCGGGGTGGGACTGAGACTGAAGGAAAGGTCCAGGATGGTCAGTGATTCAGCATGCCTGGGTAGGTCTGATGGTGAAAAGGTGTCTGACTAGTGACTGTGTATCTCCCTTTTCCATCTAGCATACCGGGGAGTCCTGAACAGCCCTGTGAAGGCTGTTCGTGACACTCTCATCAGCCAGTGTGCCCAGATCCTGGCCTGTTATAGAAAGAACTGTGCCAGCCCCTCCTCTGCAGGACAGGTAGGGCAAGCTTATTGGAGCACAGGGACATTGAAACAAATTTTTGCATTTGGGAGGGATTTCTCATGATCAACTTTATTTTGATAATCCCCTCAGTTGATCCTTCCTGAGTGCATGAAGTTACTTCCAGTTTACCTGAACTGTGTGTTGAAGAGTGATGTCCTACAGCCTGGAGCTGAAGTCACTACTGATGATCGTGCCTATGTCCGACAGCTAGTTACCTCCATGGATGTGGCTGAGACCAATGTCTTCTTCTATCCTCGGCTCCTACCCTTGGTGCGATTGAGGGTTGGACTATGAAATGTTGCACAGCGAAGAGGGTCTTTTAGAAGGATGATGGGAAGGGTTAACATTATCTGTGTCTGACACTAATGAATTTGTTTTATATGTACATTATCTGATGTAATTCTCACACTGAGAGAGTTAGTGAGACTCCATAAGGCATGGTATCTGGGGACTTAGCTTTCTGAATTTTGTGTGTGGTGGGGGGCAAACTTATCTTATGGTCCTTGGTAACCTTTAGCCCCCTTCCTTTTGTCTAGACAAAGTCTCCCATTGAGGGTACTACTGAACCACCAGCAGTTCGAGCATCTGAAGAACGTCTAAGCAACGGGGATATTTATTTGCTGGAGAATGGGCTCAACCTCTTCCTCTGGGTGGGAGCGAGTGTCCAACAGGGTGTTGTCCAGAGCCTTTTCAGCGTCTCTTCCTTCAGTCAGATCACCAGTGGCTTGGTGAGGGCAAGGAGTCAAGGAAAATATGAGTGTGGAAGTACATTTTGTGAAATGAGTGGGAACCAACAAAATTCATGTGCTACTCCTCTTTATTTATTTTTTTTTTTTGAGACAAAACCTCAAGCTGTCACCCTGGATAGAGTGTTGTGGCATCACAGCTCACAGCAACCTTCAATTCCTGGGCTCAAGCGAGTCTCTGGCCTCCGCCTCCCAAGTAGCTGGGACTACAGGCACCCGCCACAACGCCCAGCCATTTTTTTTTGGTTGCAGCCATCATTGTTGTTTGGCGGGCCCAGGCTGGTTTTGAACCTGCCAGCTCAGGTGTACATGGCTGGCGCCTTAGCCCATTGAGCTACAGGTGCCAAGCCCATGTGCTACTCCTCTTAAATGTCAGGGAACTCTTGGGGAGAAGGGAGGGTTCTGCCATTCTTCCTAGGCTTCCTTGATTCAGGTGATGCATAAATCTGTACTTCTCATTTTAACTGAATTCAGGCCATCTTACCATAAGGATTAATTTTGTGTTCTAGAGCGTTCTGCCAGTTCTGGATAATCCACTGTCCAAGAAGGTTCGAGGCCTCATTGATAGCTTAAGGGCACAGAGATCACGGTACATGAAGGTAACACTGATTTTTACTCTGGATTTTGTACCTTAACAAATCCTCACCTGGATGGGGTGGGGGTAGGGAATGAATAAGTGATTGGGTAATAGGACTTCTGGGCATGTTTAGCTTTCTTTGGCCTTACCTTATGACCCTGCATTCTGGCCATAGCTCATCGTGGTAAAACAGGAGGACAAGCTGGAGATGTTGTTCAAGCACTTCCTGGTGGAAGACAAGAGCCTGAGTGGGGGAGCATCCTATGTGGACTTTCTCTGCCATATGCACAAGGAAATTCGGCAGCTACTGAGCTAAAGCAAATGGGTAAATGGCATAGGGTCCCAGGCCAGCTTTCCAGAAAGTGCCCCAGGATGACAGAGAAATTGGGATAGTTTCATATCTTATAAGTCATGTAAGCTGACCTCAGTCTCTTTGGGGGAGGAGGAGATATAAGGAGACATCTTCTTTCTGGGCTCAAGTATCTTACCACTCTGTCATGTCCTGCTGTTGGAAGGTGTACCTGTCCCCTCACTCTACCCTTCTTTTCCTGCTAATCCTGTCATAATGAATGTAGTTTCTCAGTTCACTGTATATGATTTGGTGTTGAGGGTTTGGAGGCACCCAGACCCTGGCAATATTATATGTCCCTTTGGACCAGCCTCCAAGAGGAGAGGAGCAGGCAGGAAAGAGTGGGGATCCCTGGGTTACTAAAGGGTGTGGCTTATTATGCTCAGTGTCATCAACAACTTCCTATATTAGGGATAAAACATACTGGTGCACAAGAGCTGGAGTATAGACCATAGGTGGTGAAGAGAAAAGTGGTCAGTCTTTCTTGGGCCTGGAGGTCAGCAGTTAAGTCAGTCAACGAGGGGGTTGTTCCTCTCTCTGCTTCCACTGCACTTGCTCTCTTCTGCAATGATTGATCACTCCGTGGATAGAGGCACATGTCAAAGATGAATGAGCCTGGGAACTGAGTCGCAAAGTATATTAAGACCTGAGAGTGAAACCAGCCTCCTTTCCAGCGGGAGAGGCCCCAACACTGGATGGTTCTGTAGGGAGCCTGGTCACCAACTTGCAATACCTCACAGAGCCAGCTCATATCCCACTCTGAGCTCCCACTGACTGCTTCTCCCAGCCGAGCGTTGTTGGGGAGAGAGGCAGAGGCAGTTGGGGCTCTCTGTTCTCTCCCATCGGGACACCACTTGGGCTTTGGTATTGACTTGAGTGGCTGACAGTTATCTTCCAACCCCAAATGGCTGGGGCGGGACAAGGGCTAGGCTAGATGGTGGGCAGGCTTGCCTGCTCCCAGCTGGGGATGCCCTTGCTCTGGACCTCGCATTTCTCTTCATTGGTTTATTTTTCAATGCATCTTTAATTTGTAAAGAAATAAATTAAGATGTAACCAGTAGCCTCATCGTTAATTTCGAAGTCTCGCTTTCCCGTTAGACCAGCCCGCCGGCTGCGCGGAGTTGCGCATGCGGCTCCTGCCCCCATGGCGTAGGACCTCGTTCGGTCACGACTCGCCGCGGGGCGGGACTTGTGCTGTCCAAAGGGCGCTGGCTGCCAGAGTGGACATGGCGGCCGGCCCTACCAGGACTGTGCTGGCCGCCCTGGGGGTGCTCAGTGTCTGTGCAGCCAGCAGTTCTGGGCCCGTGGCGGAAAGGGAGGCTGACGGGGAGGCGGAGTGGGCGGAACCGTGGGACGGCGCGGTTTTCCGGCCGCCCTCGGTGTTGGGTGCGGTAGGGGTAGTGCGCAATCTCGGGACCCCGAACCCAGGGAGGGAAGAGGCAGAGGACTTGCCGGTGCTGCTGTGGTGGAGCCCGGGGCTGTTTCCCCACTTCCCGGGAGACTCGGAGCGCATCGAGTGTGCGCGCGGCGCGTGCGTGGCGTCCCGGGACCGACGGCTGCGGAAAGACTCGCGGACGCGCGCGTTGCTCTTCTACGGCACCGACTTCCGAGCGTCTGACGCGCCACTGCCGCGCCTGGTGCACCAGAGCTGGGCCCTCCTGCACGAGGAGTCGCCCCTTAACAATTTCTTGCTGAGCCATGGCCCGGGCATCCGCCTCTTCAATCTTACCTCCACCTTCAGCCGTTACTCGGACTACCCTCTGCCGCTGCAGTGGCTGCCCGGGGCCAGCTATTTGCGCCGCCCCGCGCCTCCACTCCAGGAGCGCGCGGAGTGGCGCCGCCAGGGCTACGCGCCGCTACTGTATCTGCAGTCCCACTGCGATGTGCCTGCGGACCGGGACCGCTACGTGCGGGAGCTCATGCGCTACATCCCGGTGAGTGAGGGCGGGGCGGGCCAGGACCCGGGGGGTTCGGGTCCCCAGGCCGTGCCTCTTGACCGCCTTACTCTACCCTGCTCAGGTGGACTCATACGGGAAATGCCTGCAGAATCGGGAGCTGCCCACCGCGCGCTTACAGGACACGGCCACGGCCACCACCGAGGATCCAGAGCTCTTGGCCTTCTTGTCCCGCTATAAATTCCATTTGGCCCTTGAAAATGCCATCTGTAATGACTACATGACGGAAAAACTGTGGCGCCCCATGCACCTGGGTGCTGTGCCTGTGTACCGGGGCTCTCCCAGAGTGAGGGACTGGATGCCCAACAGTCAGTCCATCATACTTATTGATGACTTTGAGTCTCCTCAGAAGCTGGCAGAATTTATTGACTTTCTAGATAAGAACGATGAGGAATATATGAAATACCTGGTATACAAACAACCTGGGGGTATCACCAACCAGTTCCTTCTGGATAGCCTGAAACACCGGGAGTGGGGAGTGAATGATCCTTTACTGCCTAACTACCTCAATGGCTTCGAGTGTTTCGTTTGTGACCACGAACTGGCTCGTCTGGATGCTGAGAAAGCACATGCAGCCTCTCCAGGGGACATCCCTTTTCCTGAGCCTCACATTGCCCAGCCCTCACACATGGACTGTCCAATGCCCATGCCCGGCTTTGGCAATATGGAAGAGATTCCTGAGAGTGACAGGTAAGGGGGGGGGTCTGGGGCCCCCTGCGGATGTTAAATCACTTACTTGCCTACTGTGGGTAGTGAACTGGCACTAGGTGCTGAGGCGGTGTAGGGGGAAATTATGACATAGACTTACTCTGCCTCTTAAGAGTCTATGGGTTTGGCCCTGCTCAGTGGCTTATGGCCTGTAATCCTAGCACTTGGGAGGCCCTGGTGGGTGGTTTGCCTGAGCTCACTGTTGGAGACCAGCCTGAGCCAGAGCAAGACCTCCTCTTTAAAAATAGCTGGGTGTAGTGGCTGGCCCCTGTAGTTCCAGCTACTTGGGAGGCTGAGGTAAGAGAGTTGCTTAAGCTCAAGAGTTGGAGGTTGCAGTGAGCTGTGACACTACGGTACTCTACAGAGGGTAACAAAGTCAGACTGTCTCAAAAAAACAAACAAACAAAACAAAAAAAAACGCGGGGCATTGTGGCCAGCGCCTGTAGTTCCAGCTACTTGGGAGGCTGAGGCAAGAGAATTGCTTAAGCCTGGAAGTTTGAGGTTGCTGTGAGCTATGACCCTACAGCACTCTACCGAAGGTAACAAAAGTGAAATTTGTCTCCAAAAAGAAAAGAATCTATGGGTCACCTTAGAAGGGGAGAGGGATGAGTCTATGGGGAGATCGGCAAATTGAAAAGGCTAAGATGTGGAATAGCTGTGTACAGTGGCTTATGCCTGTAATTCCAGCACTTTGGGAGGCTGAGGCAGCAGCTCTAAGCCCTTGGCAGAAGAGGAGGCTGTTTTCTGGCTGCCCTCATTGGGCACAGTGGGGGACTGCTTGAGGCCAAGAGTTTGGGACCAACTGGACGACATAGCAAGACCCTGTCTCTACAAAAATTAAAATTAGCCAGGCATCGTGGCACCTGCTTGTAGTCCCAGTTACTAGGAAACCTGAGGCAGGAGGATCCCTTGAGCCCAGGAGTACAGGTTATTCTGAGCTATGGTCTTGCCCCTGCACTCCAACCTGGGCAATAGAGCAAAACTTGGCCTAAAAAAAAGTAAAATATAATTCAAGGCAATGACATATGAAGATCAGATTATGTGGATGTTTGCAATAGTAGTTCAAAAAAGGCTTGAACTGCAACATAAGGCCTATGTATGAAGGTAATGAGGAAGACAGAAAGTTAGCAAATAAACTGGCCAGATTCTAAATTTTCTGAATACCTGGCTCAGGAGTTTGGACTGTCTTGAAAATCAACTCAGCTATTTGATAATGGTGGGAAATACAGGGATGAGCATTATAAGGGAGGCTTTTCCCCAATAGTTAGGGCTTACCCCTATTAACCAGGCTTCTTTTGTTTTTTGAGACAACCTCCAATTCCTGGGCTCAAGCGAGTCTCTTGCCTCCGCCTCCCAAGTAGCTGGGACTACAGGCGCCCGCCACAACGCCCAGCCGTTTTTTGGTTGCAGCCGTCATTGTTGTTTGGCGGGCCCTGGCTGGATTCGAACCCACCAGCTCAGGTGTATGTGGCTGGCGCTTTAGCCCGTTGAGCCACAGGTGCTGAGCCTTTTTTTTTTTTTAAGATGGTGTGGCTACTCTCAATTCCTGGCTAATTAAATGATTGATCCTCCAGCTTCAGCCTCCCAATTGCTGGGATTACGTGAGCTACCATGCTCCTTGGCTTTTTTAAAAAAAAATTATTCAGCCTTTCTAAAGAAGCTCATTGAGCATAAGCTCCTGTACATTTTGTGTGGTGATACACTGCCTGCCTAACTAGAAGAGCCAGGCATAATCTTAATAGCTCCTCCTTTCACTCTTAAAAGTACCCTGATTAGGGCGGTGCCTGTGGCTCAGCCGAGTAGGGCGCCAGCCCCATATACCGAGGGTAGCGGGTTAAAACCCGGCCCCCGGCCAAACTGCAAAACAAAAAATAGTCAGGTGTTGTGGCTGGTGCCTGTAGTCCCAGCTACTCAGGAGGCTGAGGCAAGAAAATCACCCAAGCCCAGGAGTTGGAGGTTGCTATGAGCTGTGTGACACCACAGCACTCTACCCAGAGCAACAAAGTGAGACTCTGTCTCTACAAAAAAAAAAAAAAAAGTACCCTGATTAGAATGATAAATTATATAAAAAATAATGAGAAATTATGTTCATCATAATAGAATTAGAAGAATGCTTTCAAAAGATTAACAGTGAGCAGGGACATGTGGCTCATGCCTGTAATCCTAGCATTCTGGTAGGCCAATGCTGGAGGAGGATCCTTTGAGCTCAGGAGTGCAGAGCTACTAGGAAAAAATAATTTTTTTTTTTTGAGCGTGAGCCAAAGCTCAAAGAGAGACCCCTATCAAGAAAAAATTATATGGGTGTTGTGGTAGGCACCTGTAGTCCCAGCTATTCAAGAGGTTGAGGCAGGAAGATCGCTTGAGCCCAGGAGTTTGAGTTTGCTGTTCTAGGCTGATGCCACAGCACTCTACCCCATGCAACAGAGTGAGAGTCTGTCTCAAAGAAAAGAAAAAAAAGTATTGGTGGGGACAGCGCCTATGGCTCATAGAGTAGGGTGCCGCCAGCCCCATATACTGAAGATGGTGGGTTCAAATCCAGCCTCGGAGGAACTGCAAAAACAGGACAATAGCTGGGCGTTGTGGCTGGTGCCTGTAGTCCCAGCTACTCAGGAGGCTGAGGCAAGAAAATCACCCAAGCACTCTACCAAGGGCGATAAAGTGAGATTCTACAAAAAAAAAAGTAACAATGGTGGGCAGTGTGGGTTGGAAAGGAAGTGAGTAGGCTGGTATAGTAGGTGGCAGGTGCTGGCGCTGGAAAACAAGGTTGACATGGGAGATGGGGTGGAAAAATGTTGTAACGCAGCAAGCCACACCTGTTAGGGGAGATTATTATTAAACTGGGGCCGGTGCAGTGGCTTACACCTGTAATCCTAGCACTATGGGAGGCTGATGCGGGTGGATTGCCTGAGCTCACGAGTTCAAGACCATCCTGAGCCAGAGCAAGACCGTGCCTCAAAAAATAGCCAGGTGTTGTAGCGGGTGCCTGTAGTCCCAGCTACTTGGGAGGTGGAGGCAGAGAATCAGTTGAGCCCAAGAGTTTGACGTTGCTCTGAGCTGAGATGCCACTGCATTATACCTAGGCTGACAATGTGAGACTTTGTCTCCAAAAAAAAAAAAAAATTATTAAATTGGAGTACTGGGCATAGTGGCGTACACCTGTAGTCCCTATAGTTTCAGCTACTGGGAGGGTGAGAATAGAGCATCACTTGAGCCCAAGGGTTTGAGTCAAGCCTAGGCAACACAGTGAGGTTCTTTCTCTAGAAAAGATATATATATTTGCTTTAAAAAAAAAAAAAAGACGCTGGAGAGAGGCTGCTGCAATGGCCTGTAGAGATCGATTTGGCCAGCTGATGGCAGCAGATATCTGTTTATAAAGGCCACTGGCATAGTTTGATCCTGAAGTGGCATTCTCTAAGTAAATTTTTTTACTAAGAAAAAGTAGATATAAGTAATTTTGCATCTACTTTATACTGAACACAATAATATGATTTACTAGAGGAAAGGTACTTAAAATGTAAAACATTAAATAGTTTGCTGTGAGCTGTGATGCCACAACTCTCTATCCAGGGTGACAGCTTAAGGCTCTGTCTCAAAAAAAAAAAAAAAAAAGAAAAAGAAAATTCAAACTTGTACCCTCTTCCCCACTCTAGAATCTGGAGAAGGAATCCAGAAATATGCAGGGGGTGGGGTTTGGTTTTTTTGTTTGCTTTTAAAAGTCAGGGTGTCGCACT
>CAUYON010035544.1:0-16387 GCA_963573935.1 Arctocebus calabarensis
CTGGGTAGAGTGCCGTGGCATCACAGCTCACAGCAACCTCCAATTCCTGGGCTCAAGCGAGTCTCCTGCCTCTGCCTCCCAAGTAGCTGGGACTACAGGCGCCCGCCACAACGCCCGGCCATTTTTTGGTTGCAGCCGTCATTGTTGTTTGGCGGCTCGGATTCGAACCCGCCAGCTCAGGTACACGTGGCTGGCACCTTAGCCCGTTGAGCCACAGGCGCTGAGCCTGCTTCATGATTCTTAAAGCTCAATTCCTTGTGGAATATATTTTAAACATACGTACGTAGAGCTATTTAAACATAATAAATGAACATTACAAGTATTATAACACTAAATTATATCTTTAAGCATCTTCTACCAATTACTTCCTTACTTTATCAATCAACATTTTCACATCTTCAATTCCTTTACCATTATAATAAAAAAGATTTTTACACTAAGCCATTGATATAAACTAAAGACAATGAGGATTAAAAACTGCTATACACACATTTTCTGGATATTTCATTTTCCCAATGTTGAGAGAGGGGTAAACACAAATAGCTTCCCCTACACGGTTCATACATGATAACAGTTCTTTAAAATCACATCAATTTCCTTGACAAAAATTAAAAACTTAACAAAGACCCATTATTTAAGACTCTTGTTTGCCATCTGGGCAACCAAGAATAAAGGCGTAAAATTAGTATAGTCAACTGAACATATATATATCAAGACTTTCATACATAGTAGCATTGCTTCCGGCCAAGTATTGTAGCAATGTTCAATAAATGCTATTCTGTTAGCCACAGTCACTCCTCTCCAAAACATTTTTAACAATATCAATAAAGACTTCAGATTCTTTTCTGAGGCAATTATACTTACATGGAGTTAACAAGAGTAAATAAAATTATAGTAATTTTAAAATAATTCTTAAAATTTTCTTTACCCTTTCTCTGGCAAAAACTTTTAACTAGAATTAATATAAAGAAAAAAACTAATTTGAATTTCACCTTCTCTTTTTATAACAGAATAATATTAATGACATTGTTTAAAAATTTTGAAGTGAAAAGAAAAAGACCTAGATAAAGAGAAAGCTGGACATTCTATTTTTGAAGAAGAGCTTTATTTTCCATTATGCTTTAAGCTCAGCAGGAAAAAAGTTCAGATTCTAGGAACTCTGATTAAACAACAAAAATAAGAACCAAAATTAAGATGCTGTGTCTTGGTCTGTTTAAGGTAATTGGGATCATTTATTAAACTTTATTGCACATGTTTTCTAAAATAAAACAAATACTTTTGTATTTTATTCTTTTCATCCTAATGTAACCAGGAAGCTATAAACCAACTTCTTTTTCAGGGAATAAAAAGGGTTTTTAAAATTCTTCTTGAGGAAAAATAACTCCCTAAAAATTACCTTGATTTCTTGGGTATTAGATGGCCCTCTTTATTTTCTAAAGAACAGAAGTATAAGACAACATAAACCATACTGACAGTTTAAATTTCCAAAGTGAAATTAAGTATCTCTTAATTTTATTTGCAACTGTGGAAAGTATATATCAAAATAAATATATCCACATATAAATAAATTATAACATTCCAAGGTAACTGAGCACTCATTTTAGCCAAAAAAGACCAATAATGTCTAAACTTTATATTACTCTAAGCAAAACATGTTTGTGTCCCAAACCTAGTAAATATTAGTCGGTAAAAATTTAAAGCAGTCAACCTTCTCATTTAGCATTCTAAGGTTGTATTTAAAAAAACAATAAATTCTTATACTGGTTTATATTAAATGGTCTATCTGATGTACAAAGCAATTGCACTACCCAAGTATTAATACAACTATCATGAAGTAAAACCTAGAGATGCTATATACTTGAGCCACCTGGTGGTTTATTTCCCTCACTGCACTGATAAAAACACCTTGGTATTACACACACAACCTTGAATTGGTTTCTACATGTTTTACCTTTGGTGCCAAAACCAAGAGAATTTATATTTATTAAAATGTAGTAAGAGTGTGGGTCACAAGGGGTGAGTCCATTGAGAAGCACTTTGAAAAGTTCACTGCTGCTAAGTACAAAAGGTATTCCTGAAAGTCTACCAGAGCAGGTCTCAAGAATTATATGCTTGTTCAACAAAATTTGATGCCTACCAAACATTGAATCCAGAAGAAATTCAAAAGAGATTGTAGATAACACCGAGGACTTGCCTGTGGCTTATTTACCTCGTGCCTAACCCTGGGCAGTTGAGGACAAAGAAAATTTAACTTGTAAAGTATGTGGTCTTAACTGTGAGCAAGGTGGTAATACCTGCTCAGAGATATTACTTATAAAACCTAGAAAACAGTTAGGCAAGAGACACACATAGTCACAAAAATGAAAGCTTCAGAACGATCTTTGTTATTCTCTGACATTAAATTAAGTCTACCAAAAGAATTCCCAAAGGTAGTCCTGAAGAGACCAACATTTTATAAAAGCAGAATATGTCCAAAGCAAACCTTTATCATCAAACTTACTTAGCCCAACACCTAAAGTCTATTAGATAGGCGCCATACCAATTCTAAGGATAATGATTATGATGATTACACGAAACTTGATTCTAAATGGAATTTGCAAAATAGCCAGAAACACTTTAAGCCTTTTTACTAGTGGAAGGGGTGGGAAGGTAAACCTCTGTTTACCGGAGCAGTCCCCTACGCCTTTCCTAAGAGAGGTATCTTCCTCATTCCAAGTCTCAGTAATCTCTTCTCTGAAGAACCAATAAACTCAGCATTGAAGAAATGTGATCAGCACACTCACACACCCATGGTAAAGACTCCCATTGCTGGTTTTATTGGGAAGTGAACACAGCACAGACGCCAACACCCTCGGGTCAAAGTGCTCACACCCCTGACTCATCCCAGCGCCTCCAAGCGGTCCAGCTCAGACAGTGGAAACACTGAGTGGAAAGAAGGCTCTCAAAGGATGCCTCTATTCATCCCCCGCCCAGGTTCTCAGCGGAGGGCAGGGTGCTATTAAAAGCCCAGTTTCCTGAGGAAGGTAGATAGCTTCAGGGAAAGACCATTTGGCTGGAAGGAGGAGGCTTTGTTGCCAGCTGTTCCTCCAGCCTCACTGCCTGTGTGGTCTCAAGTAAGTTGCTAAACCTGACCACGTCAAGGGCCAGGTCTATAAAAATGATGACATTTCCCGTAAAAAAGCCTGCCTGGCTCTGCACCATTTGCCTTCACAGGGGAGCACCACAGCTAGAGAAGCTCTGGCTTTGCTGTGAACAAATCAAAAAGTGAGACATGGGCCTGAGACATTTTCCTCAGTGCAAATCAAAGTGTCCCATTTCCTTGAAACACTCTAATAGGATAGCACGGCTTTAATGCTCCACATTTCCTAGTTCCAGGTGCTACCAAGACTTAGCCAGCCTTGTGAGAGAAACAATGACAGTTTTCATATGTGGTCTGCAGCATGGTAGAGGTACAAAGGAAAATATCCCTCACAGAAGTCATCCTTCTCGTAGAGTGGATTCTGCAGGGCCAAAAGGCAGATTATACTATAACTTCTTTCATTCATCTCTTCAAGAAGTCTTGCTATTGAGAAACATAGCTATCAGTGGAAGGAAGATGCTTGCTGTACAGAGTCAGAAGGCCAAGCTCAAATCCCAGCTGTGCCACAGACCACCGGGGATGTGCACAAAGTAACCTCTGATCATTTTTGTCCCCATCTATAACCTGGAAATAATGCACTTGGCCACACAGCCTCACTGTGAGCAAATGCTAAGAAGGTATGTGGAGTTCACTAAACTAAGCAGCCACTCAGCCAGGTGTGGAATTACAGTTCACACCTGTAATTTTGGCATTTTGAGAGAATGAGGTGAGAAGATCGACACCAGTCTGGGAACAAAGCGAGATCCTGTCTCTACAAAAAATAAAAAACTAACCAGGTATGAGTGTGCATGCCTGTACTCCCAGCTACACAAGAGGCTCAGGTGGGAGGACCACCAGAGCCCAGGAGTTTGAGGTTTCAGTAAGCTATGACCCAGCCCCTATACTCCAGCACAAGTAATAAAACAAGACCCTGTCTCAAACTAAATAAAATATAATAAACACAATAACATAAAATAAAATAAGCAGTCACTGGAGGGGAAACTGAGACCAGGATCAGCCAAGGAGAGCAGAAACAATACAGAATGAACTTGCACCAAGTACCAAACAGTTAATTTCTTGACCGTGGTAAGAAATGTGGATATGTATAAATAACATATCTCTACATACACATACACAAATACATGTAATTCCTGAAGAAGGGGCTTTGTTAACAGGTGTATCACTACTGTCTGCCTCATAATAGGAAAAAAATTATGTTAGGAAATAAAATATATTCAAAACATTAAGAGAAGCTTTGAAAAACCTGCCATAAACTAATATACTCTATGTTCCCTTCAATTCTACTTATTTTTCTTTTCTAAAATGTGAAATTATGCTAGTATTCTTCAAAGATCAGAAGGTCCAGGGTTATGTGAATTTTTAATCATGCTCCAGAGATCACTGGCTTAGAAACCTATACTACATAAAGCGAGGAAACTAAGCAATAAAGTAGTACAGATAAAAGCTGAATAAACAAAATGTTATTCTACTGCTATAAATTATTTTACAGAATTGAATAATGATTGCCTGTGTAAAACTGGAAAATATTAAACCTGTTATAACTTTTATACTACATCAGACTTCTCAATCAAGTTCAACAGAAATTAAGCATTTGAAGTTCATGATGTTTGAAATAGAAAAAGTAGTGACCATGGATCATAACCCAGTAGAATTATACTGGTCTATGAAGGTGTCTCTGGCCTCTATTTAATACCTCCCTTACTTATAATGGTAAGAGGCAGAAAAGGAACAACTTATAAAGACAATCCTTATACCAACGGTTGCAACTGCTGCCTTAGAAAAAGAACACAGTTATCCTTACTCATATAGTAGAATCTCTAATTTCTATTCATTTACTCATTCACTTTCCTACTCTAAAATATTTGAAAACATAATTTTCTACTTCATATAAGACTTTATAAACCAATATTTTTCATATTCTATCAGTCATGATAGTATAAATATTTAGACTAACATACCTTGTATTTTTAACTTTCATGTCCATAATACATGTTGTTTATTCAATAATTGAGATTTTTCTAAAAAACATGTAATGAAAAATTCTAGTTTTATAGATAGCAATAAAGTATTACACTAAAATACCTCTGTCAGACCTTAACAGGAACCCAAAATAAATTAACTCTGACACAACAACTTACAGGCAAACAGAGATCTTTATAAAATATCAATATATGTCCTTCCATCAGCTTTCCATTTAAACTGAAATAAAACATAAACTTGATAAGATGGCTCCCCAAATCTAACACAATCCCCTATTTACCTCCTACTCTCAAACGGCTCCACTCTCCTCCTTCTCTCTAGCCCACTCTCTGCCCCCGTGTAGGTGCACCGCAGTCACCTGGGTCTTCTCTGTATTCCTAGAATATAGCCTACTTGGTGCCTTCACACCATTTTTCCCCCTGCCTAAAACACTAACTCTAGGCTACTGGCTCCTCTCCATTTTCAGCATCTAAGAGGTCATCTTACCAAAAATCTAATGCAATTGGCTCAGCGACCATAGCACAGTGGTTACGGCGCCAGCCACATACACTGAGGCTGGTGGATTCAAACCCGGCCCAGGCCAGCTAAAGCAACAATGATAACATTGTTATCATTACTGTAACAATAACAAAAAAAAAAAAGTCAGGCATTGTGGCAGGCACCTGTAGTCCCATCTACTTGGGAGGCTAAGGCAAGAGAATCACTTAAGCCCAAGAGTTTGAGGTTGCTATTAGCTGTGACGCCACAGCACTCTACTGAGGACAACATAGTGAGACTCTGTCTCAAAAAAAAGGAAAGAAATCTAATGCAATGTTCCTGCATCAACTCTAATTCAATCTCTAAAATTATTTTCATGGTATTTGTCATTTGTGAACATTATCTTCATTTTTATCAGTCTTCTTCATTCAAGTGTGAATTCCTTAAAAGTATGACTCTTATTTCCTTATCCCTATTCAGCAATACCTAGAAATAGTACCATATACAGAGCAGATACAAGAAATATTTGTCAAAAATAAATAAATGGTAAGTCTGAAATAAGGATTTCTAAAAACATGCAACCCTGAAGCCAAACAGTAAATGCTATTCCAGAGCACAAAAGATTAGAAATTGGATCGTATGTTACACAAATGAACATTTTCATCTGAAATTTTAACCTAGGTACAAACAGCTCTAGAATACGTTAACTTACTGAACAAATATTTATTGCACATCTCCTGTGTATCAAATGCTGTTCTATCACAGAGATCCCATCAGTGAGAAGACAACATTTTAGCAAAAACATGTGGAATGGGAGACAGATCACCATATGGGCATCTGAGATAAAATGATCTAGGTGGTAGGAGTAGCAAGTGCAAAGACCCCAAGTCAGGAGAATGCTTGATGATGTAAGAGAGAACAGCAAGGAGACCAGGATGGCTAAAGCCAGAGGGGGAAAGTGGAAGACACTGAGGACAGAGAAGTAGAAGGAAATGGCTGAAGACTTTCAGAAGGCCACAGAAAGGACTTTGGCTTTTTATGGGTAAAATGAGAGCCAATGGATGATTTTGAGAAGAACATAGCACGATCTGACTTAAAACATTCCACTCTGGTCACCACTCAGAGCTCAAGGGTCTGTGCAATGAAAGGATTTGTGGAAGCTCCACAGCAAGGGTGCTCCAAGCTTTCACTTATCCTCAGGCCCGCCGCAGGCCTGGCCATGGCCCACTATGGCGTTCTGAATTAAAGCTGGGCAAACTCTTAAATGAGTGAACATAATAGCAAGCTCCTAAAATCTTAAAACTGTATTTTATGTTGGGGCATATGCTACTGTCATTTTTACAGGACTAAAATAGTTGAATACTGATAAATTCACTTGGTTTAAGCTCAACTGTGCCCTTAGTGTTAATTTCATTTTTTTAATGTGCTTTTTTTGTTTTCATTTTTTTAAACAAAAGGTCTCATTTATTACTGAACCAATTTATTAATGAAGAGCATATAAACAAAGAAAAAACTCATTTTCCCAATGAAACATGGCCAACTGTCCAACTGATGACATTTTTAGCTTGATATGGTGAGATGATAGTGACCTTAATACAACAAAAATATATGCCATCTCAAGTGCAATTCCTTATAGAGCCAGCTTGGTTCTTCTCTAGTGTCTTCTCTTCAAGTTGTACCTGACTTTAGTACCAGTTTTCATTAAAATCCACTGGGGAATGGGACAATTTTGTTTTTGTTTCTTGGCCAGAAAGTACTTGATTCTTAAAGTCTTATGAGAGGATATGGCGATAAATGGGATTAATCACACATATCATGATAGTGGAGAGAGGGAGAGAAGGAGAAAAGTGGCTGGAAGAACCAATAGGCTTTATTTTTTTAGGGAATTTTTAGGTTCTGGGCAAAATTGAGCAGAAGGTACAGAGATTTTGCATATACCTCCTTTCCCTCCCATGTGCAGTAATTTCCCCTCCCCTGTTATTCAGCAATAGTTGCATTTTCAACTATAGACAAGCATTCATAAAACTCTAACTTTTGATATGACAGTTTAGTAACTATGTTTAGTAACAATTTCATAACTATGTCTCTGGAGATGTTTTCCTCTTTATATGGTCTGTATTGAGACCAAGCGCTTTACTTGTGTTTGTTAACATTGTGCAGGTGTTTGATGTGGTAACAAGATTAATATGGACTAACATAGCACAGAAGATAATTAAATATTTTGAAAATGAAATACATGTAATTTTTAAAAAAAAATATGTCAAGACTTACGGAGAGTGGTTCTGTGGGATAAATTTTAAAAAATAGTAATGTGTTTACTCAGTATTAATTATTGGGTACTTTCCAATACTATCTCTGCGCACTATTATTGATTGTTGTTAACTGATATAACCTTAAAATAAACAATTACATTTGGCAAAGTGAGAGCTACACTTAGTTGGCTCAGCTCAGGGTGACTTGGATTTGGACTTAGCACAGTCATGTAATACTACTACCAAGCTCTTGATTTCACTTTTTTTTTTTTTTTTTTTTTGACAGACACAATCTTCTCTGACATTGGTGTGCCTAAATGTCTGGTTTCAACACAAATGCTTGTGTTTGACTGCCTCTTAATTTTCTCTGTGCCCTTAGTTTTAAAGAAGAGGACAGACTGATGCACAAGAATGGAGTTAAGACTGCCCTCTCAGCTCAGCCGGCAGCGTGTCAGTCTCATAATCTGAAGAATGGAGTTAAATGGTGGAAGGTGGGTAAGGTGGAGACAGTCACAGAGGCTCAGACTGGACTATGGCCTACGCACTGGCAAAAGAAGGGAGCTTCTGCATGAAGGAGCTAATAAATCTGACACAGTACTAAGTTTGCTGTGGTTTACCTGAATAGGATATGCTGCTTCTGCCCTGAACTCTCTCCTCCTGTAACAAAAGATGAGCTGTGTTATTGGTTCTAGACCATAGAGGAGAGAGTAGATGAAGCAGAGGGGGAAAGAAATCAGGTCCCATATCATGAGCATAGTCCTGGAGAAGTAACTGTGGCCTATTATATTTGACAAGGTCTGCAGAAAGTCACCCTGAGTGAAGTTACAAAGGCGCCTGCATGGGGGCTGTACACCCCCTTTTGACATGAGTATTCTGCTGTATTTTCATTTGAAAGGTTTCGAACAACTTTCCTTGGTGTGTCCTGAATGGTTCATACTTGTTAACTTTATAGGAATGTGTGTTCATAGGAAGCCTGTTAATCAAATTGCCAACATAAATTACTTTTTCTCATTTTTGAAGGCTTGTCCAATTAATAAAAGGCTGATGCTTATGTACTAGAGTTATTTTAGGCCACTGAGGGGCTAGGGGGAGTTAACATTTATTGATTCAATGCAGTTTTTCCTGTCACTTTGAGGACATTTATTCAATTTTGAAATGAAAAATGATGGTAAAATTGGAAAAGAATATGTAAGAAAAGAAATTTATAAAAAAACAATTCCCCAATTTAAAAATAATACTGCCTTCTCTGTCAGGCTCTGCTGCCAGCTGGTATTTAAACTGGTGTGCTCATGACTAGTGCTAGTCAGCAGCTGGGAGTCCTGCATTAGCAGGAAACCAAGGCATTTATGATTGAGTTCCTGTTATTGACTTATTCTTAGTCAAAGTGCCAAGTTTCTTTGGACACAGTACAGTAGGCCCACTGTGGAAGTCCAGTGTGAATACTGTTGTGACATTTAGGCTATGATTTTTGTACTAGGTGTCAACACTTTTTTAAATGACTTTTAAAACAATGTTTTCTGTAATGATTTGAAGAAAGTGGTTATTTCTACAAAGAACTGTAGTTTTAAAATAGATTCTAACTGGAATGCCAAAGAAATATCAGTAGTTCACGATGATCCCAATGGCTCTGCCAGGTTTTCTTCACTGGTGGGTGGGTGCATTCTGGTAGAAAACCTTGCATTGAGGTGGAGAAAGGCAGAGTGGAAGCTGGAAGGGTAGGGAGAAGTAATATCCTCATGACAGCACAAGGGAAAATTATCACATGATTTCTTAGAAGACAAAAGCATTTTGTAAGAATAAAAATCATTGTGGACAAACACCTATCAGCATTTAACAATTTTCTTAATGAAAGGTTGTAATTTAGTATCTCTGAACCTTCAAATCTTCCTCAATATGGGTACCTTATGTTCTTAAGGATTTTTTTTCTGGTTAACTACAAAACTAGCACCTTAGGTAGTCTTTGTTTGTTATACAGGTTTCTCCTTCCTATCATTTTCTCATTTTCTCATCTTCTCTAAGCGCAAAGTATACATTGTGGATCACATTCTTATCACTGGAATGGTGACTGGCCCATCAGAGAGGTCATTTTCCTGAGGTTCTTATTATGCTGCCCTTTCTGCAAGTGAAGGTAACCTACTACTATCTCTCTTCCTTTCCCAAATCTCCATCAGAATTCTCTCCGCCCTCTGCTACTATAACACAACAATAAAATAGAAATAATTAACAGTTTGCTTTTTTACTACATATATCCCTTATGTTTAAAGGACATCCTCTCATTCATTCAACTAGTAATTATGAAACAGCTGATGTGCCAAGTGCTGCTTTAGGCATTTAGTTACAACGACATGAGACAAAGTCCCTGCATTTATAAAGCTTACTTTTTAGGACTGTGCTGTTTGATATAGTAGCTACTAGCCTCATGTGGCAACTTAATCAAGTAAAATTAAATAAAATTTTAAATTCAGTTATTTAGTTGCACTAGTCCTATTTCAAGTACTCAATAACTGTATGTGGCTGGTGGCTATTATTTTAGATAGTGCAGAGCAGAACATTCCCATCGTCACAGAGAGTTTTGTTGGACACCATTCCCCTAGTGAACAGATTACCTTTATCACTGATGGCTTAGATCAGGTTAACCTGGGATCATCATATAATCTGCCCCATTATTCTACTGGTAAAGGTAGCAAACTTCACAGAAGCTCCACCACTTAACTAAAACATTCTTTCTGTTAAGTCCATGCTTGTGTTGGGGGTCATCTGTCTATTATCTCCTGTAAAGTTACTATAAAGCCTAAATATATGACTATCACTTGTTTTTGTAACAAACAACAACGATGAACAATTTTTTCTAATATTTTTATGTGTAAAGTGTTACAAAGGAAAATAGTAATGACTAATATTTATCACACATTTACCATACTGGTTAGTATTCTGAACACTTTAACATACTTTTTCTCATCTAATTCTCCCCGTAATCCCCAAGATGTATATTAACATCACCAGTTTACAAATGAGGAAGCTGAAGATATGGTATAACTTCACTAAAGCTACGCTGATAATAAGTGGCAGGGCTGAAGCAATCAACTTAAGAGTTGTAAATTCTGTGATCTTAAATGCTATTATTCATCCTCTATTTAAGTTCACTTAAGTTTCATGTAAAACTCTCACAGTGAAGAGTTCATCTCCTCTAATTCAATCCTATGACAACTCCCATATATTCTGCCTCCTCTAAAATAACATCCCAAACCTAATCTCTTCTGACAATATCCTCTAGTCCAAGTTACAACAACAGCCTTCTAGAGTCTAGCTTCCACACAGCAGCCAAAATAGGCTTATGAAATCATAAGTCGGATCATAATTATCTTCTACTTACTATCTTCCATTTGTTTCCAATTCGAATTATAAAGCTACCCAAACACTTCAACAAGTTCTTGCAGGTCCTGCATGAGATAGTGCTTGCACACTCCGCGTCCTCAGCAAGGAGGCTCTTGGGCTGGTGCCCCATATCTCTGCTCTCACCTCCTGCATCTGCCTCTCAGATCATCACCCAGATGACTATTTTTCAGTCTAAGCCTTCAGGGGTGTGTGGGGGGTGTGTATATTTGTTATGTGAGGTTGTGCATGTATGTGTGAGAGAGATCTTTGATAATGATATCAGTTTCTTTAAGAGATATGCTACTACTCACATGTTCTGTTTTTATGGCAAGTCAGTTTGGGTAGGTTGTCCTTTTCAAGCAATTTGTCCATTTTTCACTGAAAGAGTTTGGTGATAGTAAAGAGGACATATAAAAAGCACACAGATATCAAAATCTGAAATTAGTTTTTCTATTCAAGCTAAGTGTTATTTCCTTTAATATTGGTTTAGATGGTCCTATACCTCAAGTAGGCTACACTGACTGCCAATTCATCAGCTCCTTCATGCAGAAGCTCTCTTCTTTTGCCAGGGTGTAGGCCTCTGAAAGGTACTAGAAGGCAGTAAGGAGTTGTGTTCATTTCCCCAAAGATCTCCTAATCTTCTGCACAAATTCACACATCTTTTGACATGCTCATTTGTTCACTTAGCAGTAAAGGAAAATAATTTGAACCTGGTACAAGTGGTCACGTTCATCAACCCAGCTAGCCTACTGTCACCTGGACAAGCTCATATGCATACAACACTTCATTTGAATGACAAGACGCAAAAAAGCAAATGGCAATGGTTCTTAAAGTTTAGCCTACATGCAGGTCACTATTAAAATACAAGTTGTTAGGCTCCAAACCCAAATTTCTAGTAGGTCTAGGATGTGGCTCTGAGATGCCTAACAAATTCCCAGGTTGATGCCCATGCTGCCGATCTGAGGAACATACTTGGCAAACCACTGTTTTAAAGTTTTTCTATGCATATTTGTTCAGGAACAGCAAAAGTAATACTCCTTAATCTAAAGACTTCCTTATCTGCAATATGGACCATCAAGGCCATGAAAGAAGAATAAGCACACTGGTAAACTATTAAAAACTATACTCCCAGAAGTCTGCTCAGTGATGACATTCACAGTCATGCTTCAAGGCTAGAGACAGCCATGAAAATCTGGGCTTCCTATATTAGGTTTTAGGAGCAGGTACATATAAGTTAGAACTTAACATACACCATGTAAAGGAAATCTGCTCACAGCCATTCAAGAGTTGTTGATAACTGGACCAACAATAATCAATGACCTAGAATCCTTCTATCTTTCTGGTTTCTACCCTCCAGCTTGCCTCATCATCCAAAATTGCTGCTAGAGATCCAGACATCACATGCACATATCAGACAGCAGAAACGAGAAAGGTAAAGGCACAGGGGGCCTACCTCCCTTGTTCAATTCCCTTTAAGCAGCCTTTTCAAGAGACCTACAAACCACTTCAACCTATATGCTTTGGCCAGAATTTAATCACGGAGTCACAGTAATTACTAGTTATCTTTTAACTAAGCACAGAGTTGATTCCAAATAATATAGGAACTATGTTTATAAGGAAGGAGAGAATAGTAAGCAACTAACTGGTTGTCCATGCCAAAATGAGAACAAAATATTGACCTTAAAATTGGAATCAAAATTAAAAATTTTTTTGTATCAGATTCAAATTGCCTTAAATTGTCCACATTGTTGCTGGAACTGTTTTGTTCCTACCATCTAGCAGATATTCCATAAATATTTTTTGGAGGAATGAATACCATACCTAAGAGCAATTAACATGCCATCGTTATATAAAAATAAAAGTGGTTTGCATATTAGATCACTCCTTCCCCTCTGAAGATTACAGTCCAACCCATTTGAGGGTTCTCCTGGAAAGACTGCAAGGTTAACACTGCCATAGCAATTTTCTTTAAGGACTAAAGGGGGTTACACAAGTAAATTCTTCTGGCTAGGAAAAAATTGAGAATCTTTCTCTAAAATAGGATCTTGAGAACCAGGAAGGTAAACATAAGCATGTTTGCCAATGTAGCACCTTTTTCTGGACATGTGAAAAAAAATCAAAGCAAGAAAGGTGAGGTAACTAGAAAAAGTTAACAAATATTCCCTTTCTTAGATTAGAAAAGATCAAACCATCACTTTTAGGAGACCTGTTTGGTAACTCCATACATCAAAATTGAACGATGTAGTGAACTTACCAGCATTCAATACTCTCAGTTTTATAGACGATAAAATTGTCACAAAGACTAAGCAACTCATTAAGGATAAATATCACATCAGTAGCAAAGCTGAAAATAGAAACTACTGATCCCCAGTCTGCACTTCTTGCAGTCACAGGAAAAGTATATAAAGTTTTGTATGCAGGTTATACATACAATTTTCCCACAACTTTACAGAGCCACAAAGAGGGGGTACTGATCAAGGTCCACCTATCTTAGATGCTTAGAGGAAATTGCATGATTATCCAAAACATTTTCTCACAGATTTATGGCATCCCAGACTATGGAAGAGCTCAGTGCAGCTGAAATACCCAACAGGAAGTAAAAGCACTTTAGAAAATAGCCTGGTCCAGATGTGGTAATTTGAGAAGCCACAATTTTAGAAAGACCATTTTTTACTATTTTCTTCAAGTAAAACCTGCACATTTTACTAAATAACTATCAGTAACTGAACTCTAAGGCCTGTAATTGGATTGCATTAAGAAAACTATGAAACACCTATGTGAAAACTAACATCACCATCCTTATTTTAAGGCAGCGGTTCTCAACTTGTGAGTCGTGACCCACAGGAACTGTATAAAGGGCTGCGGCATCAGGAAGTTTGAGAACCACTGTCTTAAGGGGAAAAAAGGATGTCTTAGGTTAAGGCAATCTAATGTTCTCAATAACACAGGTAACAACTGGGCATCTGACTACTGGTACAGATGTTAACCTAACCCAGGCAGCCCTGTTCCAGGATCAGAGCTTAAAAAGGGATTTTACCAGACTAAATCTTAAACTCGGCCAGGCACAGTGGATCACAGTTGTAATCAGCACTTTGAGAGGCACAGGTGAGAGGATCACCTGAGCCTAGCAATTCAACACCGACTAAGTAAAATAGTGAGACCCAGTTTCTACCAAAAAAATAAAATAAATTAGCCAGACATGGCGGCATGTGCCTTAGCACACTGTTAAAAGAATTAAATGAAATAATGCACATACAGTATTTAGAACACTTACCCTGGCACATAGTAAATACTTAATAAATTTTACCTATTATTAAACAATATTGTAGTGGTCAGCGTTTAATAACCAAGTTTTCTAACAAAATCCCAGATTGCTTACCCAGCCCTCCCCAAAGCAAAACAGCTCCCGGAGTGACTCTTGAATAGAAAGGTTAAGAAACGGGCATATGGTTCAACACAGACCAATGAGACAGGAAAGGAATTCAGCTGGCACCTCCAGGAAAGGCTGACAGAGAGAACACTGGCAGAGGCATCTCCTTCTGAACCCGCAACTCTGGGAACAACACCTAGAGAAAATGCAGCTACCTTAGGCCATTGCACCACATGGGGCTCATCTGGCTCATCTCTTTCCTGACAGTGAGTGAGTGCTCAACATAGCTTTCTTTCTGTATTTGTTTACAGTGTCTTTCCTCCCCCACCACATCAGAAAATTGAAAGGAACATTATCTTTTGGGATATGTATGCAACATCCTTACACAGGCACTTGGTACCTGGGGCTTTGTTTACTAAGTTTACACCTACCTGAACATAGTGGGTGTTCAACAGGTATCTGTCCTATATGGTTTTTAAACAGAACCTAAGTCAAAAGATTCTCAAAATAAACCAAAAAGATGTTAAAATAAGTAGAGCTATTTGAAATGCTGAAATAGTCTCACTATTCTCTTTAATGAGATCCCTCCCCTCAAAAAAAAAAAAAAATAGTAAGAAACATTTTAGGACTCCCAGAAGACAATAACAAACGGCAGGAAGAAAGACTTTGTGTGTGTGCTTGTACTCCTAAGATCATGTATACTGTAGGATCAGAAAACAGGCATTAGTGAAAATGAATGCAGTAAGTCACTACAGAATTCTAAATTTCCATGAAATATTTATTCCATTTGAAAACAAGACACCAAGTTGTGTTTACAACTTCTAATCTTTTAGGAAGCCACACTAGGAACAACACATAAGTATTCCAAAAATACAACCTTCCTATCACTTTTCCCAATTTAATCACCTAAAATTTAACTAAACTTTTAAATTTAGTTAAATTTAACTAAATTTTTAACTAAATTTAACTAATCTTTTTAAGCGATAGGTTAAATTAATATCAATTTAACCTGTCACTTTTGAATTACAGTTCAATTAACTACATGTAACAGAACTGTGTGGGCAATTTTACAGCACCTACTTGTGTTTAAAACCTGTGTTACATTTTTCCATCGTTCAGCTGATTGAAAAAGCACCTAGATGTAATATTTTGTGGTATGATAAAATTATATTACATCACACATGCACTTTTTTTAACACATGGATTCAATTATAAAAGAGCAATATCTCAACTAACTCCTTAAGTGGTTCTAGTGTTATTTTCAGCTTAGGAAAGTTCAAGAAGCTCTTTCTCAAGGTCTTAAGTGGGCAAGCATATAAACATGTTAACGATTTGGAATCCACCTGAACTTGGACAAAACACTGTGACAGCCATGAGCATCTGTGGGAATACCTGTCGGAGCCCAGGGACGCCAGGTCTCTGGCCCCATCCCAACGCCTCGTCGGAGCCGGGACACTAGGTCTTCAGCATTGGCCCACGAAATTGTCTGGACATGGACCACTGTGCCAGCTTCCTCCACCTTGGTCTCATTCGGGTCATAGGTGCTGAAGCACCTTTAGAAGTCACAGTCAAGGCTCAGTGCCTGTGGCTCAACGGGCTAAGGCGCCAGCCACATACACCTGAGCTGGCGGGTTCGAATCCAGCCCAGGCCCACCAAACAACAACGAAGGCTGCAACCAAAAAATGGCCGGGCGTTGTGGCGGGCGCCTGTAGTCCCAGCTACTTGGGAGGAGGCAAGAGACTCGCTTGAGCCCAGGAATTGGAGGTTGCTGTGAGCTGTGAGCTGTGATGCCA
>CAUYON010035545.1:0-19497 GCA_963573935.1 Arctocebus calabarensis
CGCTGTCTCCCTGTGTCCCCAAAGGGAAGTTTCTGGGCAGATCCCGCCTGGCAGAGATGCCTGAAGTCCTCTCTCCCCAGTCTCACTGTGCCCAGCCGCAAGGAAGCTGTTACTTGTCCGCCATCTTGCTCCGCCCTCCTATTTTCATTACTTTCTTAGGCATGCTAATAGTTGTATGGTATATCTGAAGCACTGTTAATCTTCACTTAATAGAATTTCTTTATTCTTTCATTTTTTACTTAAACATAACTATGCACAAATTACTTGTCTATTTTTTTGAACTATGTAATAACTTTTTTCTGACAAAAGTATCTTTAAAAACTTAGCTTTATTGAGATATAATTTGCATATTACAAATTTAGTATACAAGTAAAATGTATAGTTCAGTGTTTTATAGTATATCTGCAAAGTTGTGCATTGATTACTACAATTAAACTCTAGAATGTTTTCCTCATTCTACACTTGTCAGTGCTGACTTGATATTCCCTGGTCACCCAGTTTGCAGTGTCAAGAATGAGTATTGGTATTGTGTCAAGCCAATGACAGAGGAATCACAAACACAGAAAGATTTTATACAGTTGATCACATAAAAGAAAGACTGGAAGTGAAGCAGGAAGCTACACAAAGCGAAAATACATGGGTCAGCCTCCACTAGTGGAGAAAGACCTGGAGTCAGAGCACCTGCTGCTTTCTATGTAGTGAAAGTCTACTAGTTTGTCCCACCTTTCTTCTCCTGGCAGGATTGATTGTTATCTCCTACCTATGGGGTAAGTGACAGGTTGGTGTTACATAAGGGATCACATAATAGGTTGGTTATGTAACAGTTTTCCTTTCTGTGCATGCCTCTTCCCTAGAATCCTTCACAAAAGCCCTACTGATGCTATGCTAATTAGATGGTAATGAGCTCTAGGTCAGTTAAAGGTCACTAGGAACTCCTTACTAGGGATGCAAGTTCTTAGCTACAATTTGGCAGTTTCCTGTCCTTAGCTGTTTCCTTTACCTGAACTCCACCAGATCTAACATTCCCCTCAGAAGACATGGAACCTGAAAAATCTTTGGGGATTAAGGGTGAATATCCATTTTTTTTAGCTACTTTAAGCTGAACAAGGCACATCATTCCTCAAGCTCCATGGTCCCTATGGGAAGGTCATAGATGAAAGGCGCCTGCTGTGAGGTCCAGTACCTCAAAGGGAATCTGAAGGATGCCCCAGGGGTTCTTGTCTGGGAATAGGATGGAATACTCAGGTTATCATTAGCTTCCTATGGAACTGTTAGAGTCTAGAAGGCACAAACTTAACCAGGAAGTCACATAACAGTCCAAACATTACAAGAAGAATTATGTAATTTAGGGTTCTACAAAAGGAAGTAACCACAAGAGAGAAGGAAGAAGACCTTCACATGGTTCCAATTTGCCTCTGAGGTCAAAGATAAATTTTTATGTTGCCATGTAGCTTGATCTAGGATTATCTGAGTTCTGATCTCAATTTCTCCTGAAAAATTTATGTACGTTCAACAGGTGGTATCCTTTATCACTTAGATACCTGCTTTTTCTAGTATGAGGAGTCCAAAGCTAGGTGGTAATCAAGGACAACGTTTCCTAAAGAATCTAAGGACTGTCGTACTCTAATATTGTCTATGTGTAAATATTATCCTTTATCCCTTAATGGCACATGAGGCTTTGGAGATGTGATTAAGGATTTTACTGCAGGATGATTAGCAGGGAACACCTGAGTGGTACCCCAGTTTTTTGAGAAATTAAACATATAGTTATTATATGTCCCAGCAAGTCCATTCTAAGGACATAGTCCAGAGAAATGAAAATATATGTCTACACAAAAACCTAGACACAAATATTCATAGCAGCAAACAGTGAAAATAACTCAGATATTCAATTAGCCAACTGACAGTTTGTGTTTGTATTTACTCGTTAATGTTTACTCCTTCAACTGACGTTTATGTGTCCACTGTGCTCAAGGTACTGCTAGAAGTCAGAGACACAATCATATAAAGGACAGATATTTTCTAGTTGTTAAACTAATAGTGAAATTAATATGGAAAATTTATTAAGTGATTTCTGTTTCTTCTTTGTGAAACTTTCTTTCCCCTTAGGTTTCTGTCTTTTTCTTTGCCTCATAGCATCCTTCAGCATTTGAGCATCGTGACTTACTGTAAACATTTATTTCTCTGTTTGTGTTCCTGTGAGCTACTTTGGGGACATAATCCCTTTGAATCTTCTCTTGTCCTAGCCCTTAACAGAGGGCTGAGCTTATTATGACACTTTAATACTTGTTTGTGAGATATTTTGAATCATCCTGAGAAGTTCTGATTTCAAATTTTCTGCCCCATTGTCTCAATTTCTACTTTTTAGAATATACATTTTAAAGTATTTTTATTATATACCACATGTTGTTCAAAAATCAGAAAGTATGGCTTAGCAGAATTGGAAATAATATTGTCCATGATGTCACTATCCAGAGATAATTTTAATAATAATTTTCCACATATGATTTCATACCCTTTTCTCTACATATATATTCTTATATGTATGTCTTATATATAGATATTTTTAAAATATAGATTTAAAAAAATGAACTTGTGCTGGACATATAGTATAACCTGATTTTTTCCTCTTAATATATCATTTGCATTTTTTTCCTGTGGCTATATTTTAATATTTTAATTTTAAAATATTTTAATGGATATATTTGTGTTATTGTACATTGCAAGCATTGTCCTTTTACCAGGCCTTATTGATGATTTATAGGCTTGTTTCCAGTGTTTCACTGTTAAGTGCAGTGCCACGGTGATCATCATCACAATAAAATCTCTCAGCACACATCTCATTATTTCCTTATAATAAATTTTTTGAAATGGAGTTGCTAGGCCAAGGGTGTTTAAAGGTTTTTTCCTTTTGAACTTCTACCTGTATTATATGGGGGTGCTCCTTCCCTATACTCTCTTGTACCCTATATGTGTGTAGGATATACATTTTCATATGTGTCTTGATATTTGTCTTGGAAAACAGGGATGACCATTGTAATGTAATTCCTGATATTTCAGTTATGTTCTAAATGTGAGACCTATGCAAATGCTAATATAACATAGTCATCCGACAAACTGTAGGTGTCCCTGAAGTCACCATACGTAGAGAAAATGGGAAATGGTAGCTAAATGTAGCTTTCTTTATAAAATATGCTTTATAAAATTTACAAAATATTTAAAAGCATTCTTTATGTGTTGGCCTCCTCTTTGTAAAATTTTGTAATGCATATATATATATATATATATATATTTTTTTTTTTTTTTGCAGTTTTTGGCTGGGGCTGGGTTTGAACCCACCACCTCCAGCATTTGGGGTCGGCACCCTACTCCTTTGAGCCACAGGAGCTGCCCCTGTAAGGCATATTTTGTAAAGAAAGGTACATTTAGGTACAATTTCCCATTTTCCCTATTTATGGTGACTTTAGAGGGGTGACTTCGGACACTCTGTATATTATGCATTGAAATAAGTGAGAAAATACAAGGAAATTACGAACTTCCATTATTACTTTTTTTTTTTAGAGACAGAGTCTCACACTGTCACCCTTGGTAGAATGCCATGGCTTCACGCACGGCTCACAGCAACCTCCAGCTCCTGGGCTTTGGCCATTCTCTTGTCTCAGCCTCCCAAGTAGCTGGGACTACAGGCACCCGCCACAGTGCCCATTATTACTTTTGCAACAGGAATGTACCTTTACTTTCTTATAGTATGGCTATATGGAGTCATGAGAAGGAGTCTGAGGACACTTTGGGGTATCCCTCAGGGATTCCAGGCTATGAAGATTCTGTTTCAGTCTTTGTGTTGGAGTGCCTTCCCTCAGACACATGTGCCCTGCCTATTCATTGGTTGCTATTCTTAAGTTTATGAAAGGTGAAACTCAGATGTCACTGCAGAGAAAGGCACACTCTATTCCAATGTGAAGTATCTGCCCCATTTCGCCATATTCCTATACTGGAGGTTAGGCTGTGCACAGTCAAAGGAAACTTCCAGTTACTTCTAGTAACTTCTTTTATTTCCCTTTCTTAAAACTTAAAACAGCCAACCTAGATGGAAGTGGCCAGCTTCCTGGTGCTCTTCTTTCTTTCCCTGGAGCTTGTTAGCTGCAGCCCCAAACAGGTTCCCATGTATCTCAAAACTTCTGTAGTGTCTCTTATAGCAGCCAGAAGTCCACTGCATAAGAGTGAGGTTTAGAGAAAGTGAAGGAAAAACGAGAGCTTTTAAAATCTCTTCACCTCTTCCACTTGGCCTGGAAGGCTTCTCCAAACAGTATTATTGCAGTTCCAAGGCAAATACAGCTGGCACTGTTAGATGAATCAGATCCAGGAGAGCATCCTGGGCAGCCAGGCTCATCAGACTCTAGAAAAGGTGTGGATTAATTTAGGAAGTGGAGCAATGGCCATGGAACTTGAATTTTGATGTCATACAACCAGCCTAGTGCTGAAAATGGGTGGTAGACCAATGTCTGGTTTATCTTTGGAAAATTACCTAAGTTAAAGAATTAAAAACAGAATGTAATCTTGATACTGATGCCAAGAGCAAACATTTAAATGCTTACCCATTGCCAAGTACTCTGCTAAGTCTTTTACAAGAATCTTCACAGTAACCTTGTAAGACTGATAGTAATTTTACCTTTTATTTTCCAGATGAGGAAACAGGAGAAATGTCCCATTTTTAAGCTTAGGTTCAACATAGTGTGGACAGCCATGTAGAAATACAGTAGACCAAAAGGTTATGATCTAGTGCTAATGGAATGAGTAGGGAAACTCAGGTGGGCATGTCTTGTTAGATTGTTTTGGCCTTTCTGTGTAGCATTGCTTCCTTCTAGGTATGGGGCAGAACTCTGTCTGGAATGGAGGTCTTACAATCTACAGACAAGCAAGGTAGATCAGATAATTTCTTTATGACCAATTTTTACACAGAAAGGCAGGTGGCGGGGTGAAACACTTCTGCCTTACATTATGCTTTAGACATAACTTTCTTTTATCATATGTGATTGAATTGGTGTAAATTGTATTGGTATAATTGGAAATTCAGGTATAACAGAATGTCTGGTACATAATTGCTCTTCAATATTATTTCCTCTAGGAACTCCTTTCTGATCCCTGCTCTCTTCCTTAGCCAGGTAATTTTCTGTCTGTGTCTAGTAAGTGACTTCCGTAATTTCTCTTAACACAGACTTTATAATGCATGTTTATTTGTTAGTCTCTGTTACCTGTTGGTGAGTTCCTTGAAGGTAAAGGTGTATTTTAGCAATCTTTTTTTCCCCACCTCCATAGGCCCAGCTTAATACCTGATACATAAGTAGTTGATCAGTTTATATGTCTTAAACTGAAGAAAAATGTAGATAATTCTGAGTCTTATGAAAGTATTAGATATCCTTAAATTTTTTTTATTTCTCAGGATTTGTCTGACTCCAGTGAAAACTTTTCCATGAAATATTTAGTCTGTATGAATAATTTCAAAAATTTACCACCTTCAAATAATGTCAAAATCCATGAAAGATTTTGGGGCTTGGGGGGAATGTTATTATTTTGTTGTGTTTATTATTTTTTTTCTATCTAGTCTCTTTATCTTTAAAGAAAAGGATTAGGAAATGAGAGCTCTCTATTTCCAAGACCAAGTATTAGGATAAATGCTCTGGTATTATCTTCATTCTGCTTTAAGTGGAAGAGGAGTATGGAAGGCTAAAACTTTGGGATTCATTGTCAAACAGGCTCTTTATGGAGACCATGTGTTAAGAATTCCTAATACTGGAATGATTCAGGTACAATCCAGGGTTTAATGGTGTTGCATTTCTAATTTCCTACCATTTTGAAATTCTAAGATACATTCACTAGTAAAGTCTAAAGTATGGTTTCCTACCAGCAGCTGCAGGGTCACCTGGTAGCTTGTTAGAAATGCAGAATCTCAGACCCTTTTCTAGACCTACTGAATTAGAATCTGTATTATGATGAGATTATTTTCCCATGGGAGAGTCATGTGTAGATTAAAGTTATAGAAGTATCTAATGAAATTACTAAACTATGTGTAGTTGACAATTATATAGTCTAGTTCAGGGGTTGGAAAACTGCAGTTGGTCCAATTGAATCCACTGCTTCTTTTTGTAAATGAAGTTTACTGCAGTCCAGCCATGTCTGTTTGTTTATGTATTGTCCGTGGCTGCTTTCATGCTATAGAGACAGACTTGGGTCGTTGTGACAGAGACTCTGTGGCCCTCAAGGCCTACAATATTAACTCTGCCCCATGACAGAAGAAGTACCCAGCCCTTTCCTAGTTGGTGGTGGATCAATTAGCCTCCTTTATTCACAAATATGTTTTGAAGGGAGTGCTTTTATATACTAAGCGCTATTAGTATAGATGCTGTATTTGTGTGGGTGGAAAAAAACCTTGTTTCTTTTCTTTTTTTTTTTTTTTGCAGTTTTTGGCTGGAGCTGGGGTTGAACCCACCACCTCTGGCACATGGGGCCAGCACCCTATTCCTTTGAGCCACAGGCACTGCCTGAAAAAACCTTGTTTCTACTTGTTTAAATCTTATTTTGGGAGAACCATTTTTGTTGTGGTTCACTAGCTTTTTAGCACTGCAGAACCAAGTAATTTCTAAAGGACTGCCAAAAGATTTTTTTTCCCACTTTCTTGAACTTGGAGATTATAGGTTTTGTGTTTGATTTTGATTTTCTTAAGAAGGAATTTGTTTGTTTCTATGGGAAGAGGCCACACAAGTTTCTTCCTTATTGGGGAGTTGTAGATAGTTGTATAAGACACTCAGACTTGAAAGACTGATCTTCACTATTTATTAATTCTGTTATCTCCAAATCTGTAGATACATAGGGTGGGGAGAAAAGGAGAGAGAAGATAGAATTCTTTCATTGAATAAGTAATCAAGTTAAATTTTAGTAACTGAAATGTATTCATGGAATGTTATCTTTGTAAAATGGACTAAACTCCACAGATGTTTCTAAAAGCTTCATCTTTGCAGTTTAAAATTGCTCTCTAAAATACTCTTAGCGTCTCAGAAGTGACTGCTTAATTCATCAGTTATTTCTAATACACAGCATGTTGATTTTTCAATATACAATGGCAGTAAAGCATGTTTATCAATCTCTTTTCATAGTACATTTATAGTAGTATCTTTAGCTCTTTTTAAATTTAGATGAATGGTATTTTATTTTTGTTGCTAGTAAATACTCAGTTTGCTTTGCTTTTAGTTTTGTATTGGTTGAACAACTTTACAGCAGTTTGAATTTTTGAATCTTAAGTTATGTTGATGAATTGAATTTCTGTTATTTTCCTGGAGTTTAATGTCCATTAATCAGAAAAGGGAAAGGATTCTGCTTTTTTTTTTTTTTTTTAATTCTCTCTGTTTGTCTTTGGGGAATAAATAAAGCACTGATCTTTTTTTTTGGTCAAAGGTTATTTTTAACATACTCTTAGTGTGAATTTGCTATTTCATGCAAGAAGAAAGTCCAAGAGAAAGATAATTAATCCAGACGGAATTTAGTAAAACTGAAAAGTGAACCTTCCTTGTAGGGAGCTCTTTGTGTCATTCATTCTGTTCGTGCAGAGAAATCAATGGAGTTTGCATTGGAAGACTATTCCCTGTAGGGGAGGGATCTCAGGGACCTGCAGCTTCTCACTTGGGGGAATGAAAACCAAACCTAACATCATTGGCCCCTTGGGAGTGGGTCCCTAGGGTGGCTCAATAGTGCCTCTAGGTCAATTTGTTTATTTTATTGTTTTATCAATCTGTTAAATAAATGTCCCTGTTTTTACTTGTGTCGCTTACACAATTCTAGGCATTTTCTATTCAGATATTAGAATTATAAGAATGGACTTCAAACTGCCAAATAATTTTTCAGAAATACAGACAGATTTTAAAACTCCCAATTGTACCTTTTTTGGAAATGGCATAGTGACGTTAGAGGCTAATGTGAGAGTAGCTTTACCACACTGAGTACAAGTATTTTTGATTTACTAAGCCATAGTTTGGGATTTAGATATATGCCTTTACATTCTTTGCCATGAACAGGACAAAAGTTGAGCAACTGTATTAGAAAAATCATTAGAATTACTGTTCTTTAGATTGTCAGCAACTTACAAAAAAGACAACTCAATATTTATTCCGATTTTTTCCCTATAACACTGCCTTGATAATAAACTATTGTCAGACAGTAAAAGGCTGTGGAATTGCTTAAATAAACCTGTACTAGTCACTTTTTCATACTTATAACCTTTAACCTCATACTATTAGGATAAGAAAGAGTGTTATTTTTCCCATTGTTTCTGCTCCATTGATTGTGTCTCTTCAAACTCTCTCTTATCCCGTTATTGTATTTTGGTAACAGAAGCATCCTGTTTTATGAATTGTGTGTACTGAATTAGCTTAAGAGGGCTTCACTGCATGATGATGACTTGAGTCCTTTCATTGTGGAGGCAGTTTCTTTTACCTTCATTATGAAAAGGGCAAATAAGGCAGTTTTCATAGCCAAAAGGTTTTTTTCCCCCCCATAGAACTTTTCCTCTGTTAGAGTAAAGAATTGGGACAAAAGGAGTAGGCTGTTCTGGGGAATTTCTAGAAATAGCTTTTCAAAGTAAAATTAGGAGATAGCTATCTGTTCCTGCAAAAGAACAAAGTCATTTTTACAGCACAGGAATTAGAAGGAAAGGCTGTGTTTCTTTTGGGATTCATTACTCTTTCTTTGGTTATAACAGCAGTAACCATCTTTTTCAACGTATAAAGCCCATTTGTGTGCAATTGTGTCCGTGTGGCCTTGACTGTTAACCTTGTGCTATACATAGAGCAGGTGTTACTTCCATTTTGCAGCTGGGGAAACAGATTGAGGGAGTTTAATGACTTTGCCATAGTCACACATCTACCAAATGGGAGAACCTGGGGTTTCTGACATCGAGTGTTGTGCAGTGCATAGGGTCTCCTTGATGTGCACTGTTCAGTGCTACTGAGATTCCTGTGGAAGAATAACATGGGAAAAGTATCATTTTAGTAACTGAAAACATGCATAACACAAACACTCAGAAAGGGATGGATTTTCCAAATTTCAGACAACTAAGTAAGACATTTTGAGTCTTATTTATACATAAATATTCATATGCTATATGTGCATGATTTCTAGGTATTGTCTCGTGATTATTGATCGGTTTGCTTGTTTTGCCTTACTATTGAATGGTGGATTTAATAGTGTAGGGCAGCAGTTTCTTCAGTACTTTGAGATTTTTATTGTGTGGTATTTATTTAGTCTATTATTCTAAATTGTTCCTTTGTAAGCAGTCTGTATCTTTTCCCTTTTAGCTTTGAAGATTGTCTCTTTGTCTTTAGTGTTTACCAGTCATATTATAATGTATCTGGATGCAAACTTATTTATTTTAGGACTTAAATGGGATAATTAATATCTTTTATTGATTCTAGAAATTCTCGGTCATTATTTAAGTAGTGCTTTTTTCATTCCTTTTAAAACCCATTTATTTGGAAATAACTTTAAACTTACAGGAAAGTTTCAAAAATAGTACAGAAAGATGTATACATAGAGTGGAATATTATTTGGCAAGAAAGAGAAGTAAGTACTGACACATGCCAGAACATGGATGAATCTTGAAAACAATATACTCAGTGAAAGAAGCCAGTCACAGAAGACCACGTATTGTTTCATATCATTTATGGGAAAGATCCCAAGTAGGCAAATTATTATAGAGGCAGAAAGTAGATTTGTGGTTGCCTACATTTGCATAGGATAGGGGGAAATGGGGAGTGAGTAATGCTTATGGGATTTTTTTAAGAGAAGGTGAAAATGCTCTAAAATTGATTGTGATGTTCATATGTAACTTTCTGAGTGTACTAACAAACATTGAATTGTACATTTTACAAGGGGAATTATATGGTATGTGAAGTATATCTCAAAATTGTTATAAAACAAAAGAAAAGAGTATGGAAGTTTCTTTCATATTTTTTCACCCTGCTTCCATGTTAACATCTTGCTCACATACTATAGCACAGTTAACAAAACTAAGAAATTAAATCTGATGCAGTGCTTTTAAGTAAACTACAGACTTTGTTCAGATTGCACCACTTTTTTTCTGCTAATATTCTGCTTCCAAGATTGAACCAGGATCCCACAATGCATTTAGTTATTGTTTTTCCATATTTTCTTCCAATCTATGTCTGTTTCTCATTTTCTTGCCTTTCATGAATTTGATAGTTTTGAAGAGTCCTCTTCAGTTATTTTGTAAAATGTCCTCTTCAGTAGTCCTCTTCAGTTATTTTGTAAAATGTCCTTCAATTTGAGTGTATATGAAGTTTTCTAATGATTAGATTAATGTTATGCGTTTTGGGGGTAAGAATATTACAAAAATTGTACAATGTGCCTGTGTCATTGTATCAGAGAGTATGTGATGTTGGTAGGCTTTATTACTGGTGATGTTAACCTACATTACTTGGTTAAGGTAAAGTATATTTGATTTATCTACTGCAAGGTTACTATATTGTCTTTTGTAATTAATAAATATCTTGGGGGAGACACTTTGAGGCTATACAGTTGTTTTCCTACAACTTTTGTCTCAACTTTCAGTGTCCTTGAATAGGTCTTGCTTACAACAGTTATTCCTGTGGTTGCCTAATGGTGATTTTTCTCATTGCTTCTGTGTTTACTAATGCAGTTCTTCTGTAAGTTAGAGCTGCTGCTTCTCCTTCACTTATTTATTTATTTATTCAATTATTTATTTATATCTGTGTGGACTCATGGATATTTATTGTATGCTATAAATTATAATCTAATCACTATTATTACTTTTGTTTAAACTATTAAAGGTTTAGCCTTTTGGTGCTTTTTCTGATCGGCTCCTATGCTCTTTTAATAAGTCCACATCCTTTTATGAATGCTTCTTTATTTTCTGGCAAAATACGGCATTTCAAACTTATATTTTCCCTATTCTAACCACTTCTCCAAGGACTGTATGGAAATTCAACTCCTTTTGGAATACTCAATAAATGTAAGAGAGACTATCTCATTCAATGCTACATGACTTTTAACTTATTTTTTTAGATTTTTTACCTCATCTCCCTTTTATATTTTAGGTTTAGGGGAACTTTCTGTTAATTGGATTTATAGTTTTTATGACTACATTTTTTATTTCTCGAGATTCTTTTGGGTTCCTTTCAAATTTGCCTCGTTTACATCATGTCATATTCTTTCACAGGGAATTAAAGGCCTTGTCATACATCTTTAATTTCTTTAAGTATTTTCTTTTTCGTATGGTTGACCCTTGGACAGCTTGGGAGTTAAGGGAGCCAACTCCTACCACCCCTGTGCTGTCTGTGCATAACTTTTGATTCCTTCAAAACTTCAAACAGCCTAGTGTTGATGGGAAGACTTACTGATAATATAAAGCTGATTAACACACATTTTATATGTTACATGTATCATTCACTGTATTCTTACAATAAAGTAAGCTAGAGAGAAGAAAATGTTATTTCAGAAAGTCATGATGAGGGAAATATATGTACTGTTCATTCAGTGGACATGGATCATCATCAAGGTCCTCGTCATCTTCACATTGAGCAGGATGAGGAGGAGGAGGAGGAGTGGTTGGCTTTACTGTCTCAGGGATGGTGGAGGCCCATGAGGGGGAGGAGGTGAAAGGGGCAGCAGGAAAGTCAGGAACGCTCAGTGTAACTTTATGAGGATTTATTGTAATTTCTGTCTTTTTCATTTCTCAAAAAAAATTTCTATATGGTACAGATCTTTTTTCCACTTTCTGCTTTAGTTTCATTGCCTGATCATACAGAAGTCCATATCATAAAAGAAGTCAAAAGCAGTCTTGAATAATCACAACCCTCTGTCGAAGGCCGATTTGTATTCTGGCACTGCTTCTTCTACATCTTCCTCATCACCTGGCCCTGGTTCAGAAGCACACATCTCCATCAAGTCATCTTCTATTAATTCCCATGGTGTGGTGTCTTTTAGTTCTGAAATTTTTCTAAGATCCAAATCTTGAAACCTGCCACCCCCCCCCTTTTTTGCCATATCCACAATCTCTTTCTTGATTTCTTTGATTGGGTCTATCATAAATCCTGTGAAGTCCTGCACAAGATCTGGATATGGTTTTCTCCAGCAGGAGTTCATCATTCTTGGCTGATGGACTGCATGACTTTTTCTATCACAGGGATGGCATCCTCAAATGTGTAATCATTTCAGACTTTTATGATGTTTTCTCAAAGCCTTGATTGAGTTCAAGGGATCCTTGTTTTGTGGCCTTCCAGAGTGCTAGGATTATAGGCTTCACCATGCCCAGCAATGATGTTTTCACTATCAGTGTGCTGACAATTCTTCTTCTATAGAGCTGACTGTTCTTTCCATTAGGTACCATGTGTAATGAGCCTTGAAAGTCTTTATGACTTCCTGATCTATAGACCAAATTAGGGATGTTGTGTTAGGGGAGCAGACCATTGAAGACCAGACCACTGTTGTGTTTGGGGAGCAGACCACTGAAAGAGCAGACCACTTTAGCACCTTCATTGTCGAACTCATGGATTGTGCGGTGTCCAGGGACATTGCCCAATATCAATGAATTTTGAAAGGTTGTCCTTTATTTGTAAGGTAACTTACTGACTTCAGGGACAAAGTATCAATGGAACCTATCAAGAAAAAGGGTTCTTGTTGTCCAGGTTTTCCTCTTGTACAAACAAATGGCTGGGAGCCAGTGTTTACCTTTTCCATTCAAGACTTGTAGGTTAGCAGCTTTATAGATAAAAACAGTCCTCATCATAAATCTGACTGCATTTTCACAAAACAGGAGAGTTAACCTATTCCTTCCTACCTTAAATCCTCGTCCTTGCTTCTCTTCCTTACTAATAAATGTCCATTGTGGCATTTTTCCCCCAGGAATAGGGCTTTTTTGTTTATATTGAAAATCTGTTCAGGAGATATTATTTTTCCTTTTTTATTGTCTTAATAGGGTCTGAGAATTCATCTGCTTGCCTCTTGGTTGGTAGAAGCTTCTCTTCCTCTCATCTTGACATATTTTTTTAAACTTTTTTAAAAATTAAATCATAAACACATAGATCATGTATACATTAATGCATTTATGGGGCACAATGTGCTGATTTCATATAGAATTTTAGGAATGCTTACATCACACTGGTTAATATATACCTCATCTTGTTTACTTAACTATTGTGTTAAGACATTTATACTCTATACTAATAGATACAACATGTATCTTTGCATTGTGCACCATAGGTGTGATCCCACCATTCACCCTCCCTCAATTTGACCTCCTCCCATCCCCCCTCCTCTCTCCTTCATCTTGGGCCTTAGTTGTGATCTATTTTTCATATGAAAGTGTGAGTGATTGTAAATTTGTTTCATAATAGTACTGAGTACATTGGATATATTTTTTTCCTCTTCTTGAGATAGTTTACTAAATAGGATATGATCCAGCTCCATCCATATAAACGTAAAAGGGGTAAAGTCTCCATCTTTTTTAAAGGCTGCATAATATTCCATGGTATACATATACCACAATTTATTAATCCATTCATGGGTCGATGGGTACTTGGGCTTCTTCCATGACTTAGCAATCGTGAATTGGGGTACAATAAACAAAAATATCTTTGTTATAAAGCAATTTTTGGTTTTCTGGATCTATACCTAGTAGAAGACTTGAAGGATCACATGGCAGGTCTATTTTTAGATTTCTGAGTGATTTCCAAACATCTTTCCAAAGGGAACGTATACTTTGCATTCCTACCAGCAGTGTAGAAGTGTTCCCTTTTCTCTACATCCACTCCAACATCTCTGCTTTTGGGATTTTGTGATATGGGCTAATGCACAAAGTGCATCATTAGGTGCCCAGCCCCATATACAGAGGGTGGCAGGTTCCAGCCCAGCCCCGGCCAAACTGCAACAAAGTGCATCAGAATATTTGTGGCAGTATGAAGCATACCTCTTCATGGTAACTTATAGGAACATCCCACTGGCAAAAAAAACTATTGTGACCAACCTCCCATTGGAGTTATATGCTTTTTTCTTCCCTGTGGGTTATTTTGTTCTGATGTCTTTCCATTAACTCAAGTTAAACATATCTTAAACTGATCCGATGCTCTTGGTACCCCATCTCCTGCAAATGTGCTCCTCTTTCCAGCTTCCTTCCTTTTTAAATGTTGCTATTATTCCGCCTGGTCTCTAGGCTCCAACATCTCACTTTCCAATTCATTTGCCAAGTTCTTTTAATTCTTTTATTCTTGATCTCACGTTTACTGTTCCTCAGTGTTCCAGTGCTGTCAGGACTTGGTGAGTACTGATAATCTGTTATAGTCTTATCGCCTTACTATGTGAGTGGAGAACAAAAATCTTAAGACACTGTCATTGTCTTTTAAGAACTTAATATCTAATTGAGGAGACAATTTCCATACATGAAAATAGTGAAATACCAGGCAGTATCTAATTAAATGCTAAACTGGGTGGCACAGAGTTTTAAGTGTTAAAAGTTGGAGGCAAGGATAAAGTGAGGGCTTGTGTTTCAAAAGAAAACTTAAACGTAATTGAGGAAGTAGGTTTTAAGCTAGGCCTTGAATGAATAGGTTGGAAGTGGGTGGACATTGAACTTGAGAAAGCATGAACAGTTCGAGAGTGTACTGAGCATGACGTTTTGGGAAAATATTGGAGTCTGTTTATATGTTAGAGACTCAGTGAGAAATAGGAACTAGATTGATGACATCTCTGCATTGGCTTTGGCTATCAGATTATCAAACAAATCTTTTAAGAGTAGCTTTTTAATTTTTTGTGTTTCTCAATTCAGAAATCTCTGGGCCACCTTCTCTCATTGGTTCTGGTTCAAACTCCTTTGGTATGCCCGGTGCTATATGATCCGCCAGCCTTTCCCCACAGGCACTTAGGCTTTGTGGTGTTGGATTATGCTGTCCATTTCCTTGTGGCATGCTTGTGTGATTTCTGTCCATTCCCTCTCCTAATCTCTTCTTAAGACTTACCTTTTGACACTGTTCCTGGTGATTCCCATTCATTGACATCTGCATATTTACATTTGGATTCCCTTTGAAACTATTTTTTATGGATTCCTCTTATAATTGTTTTCTGTTCAAAATTCCTATCATAAACCTCTTTCTAGTAACAGGGAATTTATGCCCTTTTCTTCCTTTTCAATAAGGTGGTAAATTCTTTGGTTATGTACTTGGTGCTGAACTGGTAGCTTTTAAAGAATTTTTATTTCTCACACTGAGAATTTATAATAAATATGCCTGCTCTCATCCCTGACCTATATTATTTCACTTAGTAAATGTTAGTTGAGTTCAAATCAGAGACTGGTTTTTGTTGTTGTTGTTTCATTGAAAGTAGAAAATAAGAGCAAAAATACTGAATCCAAGTTTTCGGACAGATATTCTTACTACTGTCATTTCCTTTGAATCTCTCCTTAATCTGTGTCCTTAAGTATATACTACAAATTTATCTTTGACTTCTCCTTACTACCACATGTAGTTTTTCCAAGTAACTTGTGTTTGTGGATAGAGATAAATTATGTGTATTAATTGCAGTTTAAGAGAAGAGACTGGAGAATTTTAGAAAGATTAATCCTTGTTAAACTCTAATCAATATGTGTTGGTACTCTTTCTGTCTAAGTTTTAAAATTTTAGTAAAATATCTATCAGTGGCTTGGTGCCTGTAGCTCAGCAGCTAGGGTGCCAGCCACATACACTGGGGCTGGTGAGTTCGAACCCAGCCAGGGCCTGCCAAACAACGACAATTACAACAAAAAAAATAGCTGGGTGTTGTGGTGGCCGCCTGTAGTCTCAGCTACTTGGGAGGCTGAGGCAGGAGAATAGCTTAAACCCAAGAGTTTGGGGTTGCTGTGAGCTATGACGCCATAGCACTCTACCGAGGGCAACATATGAGACTCTGTCTCACACAAAACAAAATATAAAAAAGAAAAGAGAAAAAATATCTATCAGTGAAAGAATCATCTGTTGTTGTTGGTACTAAAGTTAAGCTATTTGATATCTGTAAAACCAGATATCGAAATGAATGAAGAACACTTAGTTTAAGGAAATTGGGTCAAGTTAAAAATGACATAACATTTTTGCTAGATTTGAGATTTATTTATTTAATAGCCTCTTTAAAAAATCTGAATGACTTTTAAAATGTCTTAAATTATTATTTTAAATAATACAGTTATTCTCCTGCCTCCTTTAAAAGCTTATAAGGCAATTTAAAAGTGCATGATTTATATGTGTACATATACATTAATACAACCAATTTTCTGAGTGGTGATGTAGTTTCACCAAGGCTGAAAAATTAGAACTGTGGATACCTGGCTTTAGAAATATGCTAGCATTATCTGACCCTTCTTTATATCAGGGAACTTCTGCTTTTTCAACAATGCATATTGCTCATCTGGAGTTACTTTTGTATGAGTGCATGTGTGTGTGAGAATGAGAGAGTTATTGGTTAACCAAAGCAAAGCAGTAAAAAAAGCAATTGTGTAAGACAGGCTGCATCTTCAACAGTTTATAACTTTCTTGGAGTGGTACTTTATCAAATCTTAATCTAGGAATGTTCTTGTTTTTTTCTTGTTGTTAATGATAGTACTCATAATTAATTGCTTTATTTGAGTTGGGGTTTTGTTATATATGAACTTTTTAAATTACTTAACAGGTTGTTTGCATTCGCTCCACTTGGAATGCTCTCTCTCCAAAGCTGAGTTGCGACACAAGACCTCTCATTTTGAAGACCTTGAGTGAACTGTTTTCGCTTGTTCCCTCCTTAACAGTCAATACAGCTGAATACGAGGTATGTATTTAGAGTGCAACAAAGTGACTTTTTCTACCACGGAAAGATGAGTGTTATGATAACTTTTGAAATATTCATAATCTTTTGTTTTACAAAAGTCCTTTAGCATTTTTTGTTGTAAGAATGTGTTGATATGTAATGGACTGTTAGGAGTAGAAGGGATAGGGAGCGAGGCCAGGAGAGGTAGGTACCTCTTTATCAATATGTGGCTAAGACTTATTTACATAAAGGATACCATTTTTTTTCTTCTTTCCTTTCTCCCTCCCTCTTTTTGTTCTTCTTTCTTTCTCTCATCCTCTCTCCTTCCCCTTTCCTCCTCTGTTTCTTCCCTTCCTCCCTCCTTCTTCTTTTTTTCTTTTTTTTTGTCTTTCTTTCTTTCCTGACAGGGTCTCACTCTGTGACTCAGGCTAGAGTGCAGTGCCATCATTATAGTGTACTGCGACCTCAAACTCTTGGGCTCCACTGATCCTCCTACCTCAGCCTCTGACTAGCTGGGACTATAGGCACACACCACCATGCGTGGCTGATTTTTGTCTATTTTGTGTAGAGATGGGGTCTTGCTCTTGTTCATGCTGGTCTTGAATTCCTAATCTCAAGCGATTCTCCTACCTTGCGCTCTAAGTGTGCTAACGTTACAAGCATGAGCCACCACACCTGCCCCCAAATATCTATTATGAAAGTATGGTTAGGATTTTAAAAGGTCAATATTTAAAAGTAATGTTTCTAAAATAATAGAATTCATAATGCCAGCCACTTTAAATCATTTTGTTAATGTTATTAGTTCTAGAAAATAAGTTACAAGGGCTTTAATAAAGGCAGGACAGACTTTCCCAGTTTATGGATTATTGTCTTTGTAATGAGTTGAAGCACTTGGTGGAAGATTCTTTGCTGTAAGAGCCATATATTGTTGCTTGACATACTCTTCATTGTCTCTTCAAGTGAAATGAGGGAATTACATTTACGTCTCCACTTTTGTTAGCCATATTTTTTTTTCATGTTCAACTCTTTTCCTTTGAGGAGCAGCAACTGATTTTCACTTATAGTTTTGAACTTTTTGTATGATTTATTGCTTCATACGCTTTGCTAAACTACCACTCCAATAATAAGATTGCAAGTAATAGTCCCTTATATGTTTTAGAGCATGTAATTTGACAGGCTTATAGGGTAAGACTTCTTCTAAGAAGCCATTCTAAATGATGCATGCTGAGCTTTTGTGAACATATGTGTATTGTATATATCTGTATCTTTACACTGTACTAAAATGTTAGCTTGTTTAATGTAAGGAAAGTATGTATTGAGTATCTTTTGACTAACCTGATTGTTTAATGTATTTATTAAAAAGATTTAAACTTAAAATCAATCTTTAAATTGGCTTTTATTGCATGGTCACAAATAAACTGGCAGTTAGAAAGGATGGTCGGGAAAGACTAGTTTTGAATACCTTGGCTAGGAACATGAGATTAGGATTTGTTTTTGTTTTCTCATTAAAATGTCTTACCTATGCTTTATGGAAAGGAAAAGAATAACATCAAATCTGTCTTTCCTGAGCATGTAATACCTAGCACAGTGCCTGACACATGGGACAGACTGAGCGAATAGCTGGTGCATACAATACAGGGTATTTGGAGTTTGTTTTCACCTGTGAGCTTTTGTCTTAGGGTATTAAAAAAAAAGAATTGATTTATGCCTCCTTGAGTATATAGTTCTGGTGAACAGTCTTTTTTATGGTTATTATTTGTAGCTACTTGCCCTTCTATTGTCAGGCAGTCTGCAGGGCTACTGATAAGGAGCTAAGACTAAAAAAAAAAGTAAGGCCTATGGCATGTTCATTTCCTTCTGGGAATGAAATCATATGCCTTCATGTTGCTTGTAGTCTGAGTTAGTCAGATTTTCTTACAGGTTAGTTTATGAAGTGGTTTTTGTGTTGGTTTCTTATGTTTGCTTAGCCATGGCTGTGAATTGTGTGTTGGACTACATTATTTTTTCTTTCAGATTTTATATTTTTCTACTGGTACCTGATTTTGGTTTATCTTCATGTTTGTACAGCATTAGCATTCCTGCTGTTTCAGCAGACTGCTTTGGGGCCATTCTGTCCATCTCCACCCTCCTGGTTGATGGAGGGGTGGGGAGGGCTGTCAGGGATCCTAGTCCCCTTGGAAGCAGAAGTGAAGGGATATTCACAGAGAGACCCTCCTTCCTTTCTTTTCTTCTCTTTCCTTTCCTTCGTTCTTTTTCTTTTTGTGTTTGTTCAATAATTTGTTTTCTTTAATTGCTTAGAATTTGTCTGGATGTGAGCCAGAGTTGAATTTAATTTTCCCAAAGCATTTCTTAGGTTACTTCTATTATTAGTCTTTTCAGTGCCTTAGGCAAACTGACATCCAGTTTGCCTAAAATGACATCCAGCCTCTTTTTACCAAACCCATGAAACCTTTTAGAAACTGGCATCACGGCTCGGCGCCTGTGGCTCAACGGGCTAAGGCGCCAGCCACGTACACCTGAGCTGGCGGGTTCGAATCCAGCCTCCGGGCCCGCCAAACAACAATGACAGCTGCAACCAAAAAATGGCCGGGCGTTGTGGTGGGCGCCTGTGGTCCCAGCGACTTGGGAGGCAGAGGCAAGAGACTCGCTTGAGCCCAGGAATTGGAG
>CAUYON010035547.1:0-24579 GCA_963573935.1 Arctocebus calabarensis
AGGCTATAACCCAATTAAAGCACAAGAATATGTTCCAATATTTCTACAGAGCTGACACCTGTGGTTCTTTTCTTTCCACGGAGATGCTGGTACCACCCTCCTCCTCTTGGCAGCTCTGGGCTCAACATCACCCATCAGAGCAGCGTGCTGTTCTCTGTCTGCCTTTTACCTTCTAGAAGCCAGTGTGCATATCTGTAACTGCTTTGGAATGGCAAAAAGAGAAGGTGGGCCAGGCATCCGGGTTTTGGTTGGTGCTGGGTAACCTGTCATCATCCGACCCAGCGAATGGGGCGGTGAGGAGCTCTAGAGGAGGGAGCTGGCTGGTTAGGGAGCTGCAGTTCTGAGTCAGCATTATCCTCCTGTTCCTCTGTCCAGCGAGCCCCTGGCCAAGGACGCTGGAGGAGGAGCAAAGGCGCGCGGCGGCTGGGGATTGACAATGGATGCCTTGGAAGCGCACTGACGTTTGCTTTTTAATTAGCCCCTCTTGGCTTCTGAAGATGAGTTTTGTTTTTCATAGTAAAGAGCCGGAAAGAAAAAGAAAATGTTCTTTCTCATTTCTATGGGGCTAACCTTGACCATGTGTGTACATTAACCTTTGGCATTGATTCAGATACATGCCATTTCTACCCCTGATGCTTTTAGATTAGATTTGAATACAGCAGCTCAGCTTGACAAGATTGCATTCAGTTCCTCTGAGTTATGTCCCCTTGATCGCTCAGATAGTCAGAGAGGAGGGGAAGAGACCCAGTCCGGTCAAGATGAATGGGGGCTCAGGGACTGGGGTGCTTATTCCCGTCTCCTGGGTGGCTTCTCAGGCACCACCAGAATGGTCTTTGTGCTCACAAATAGCTGTAGGGCAATCCAGGCTACAGACCACAAAGCAGGATCAGCCATAAACGTGATAGTAATTCAGAGCAGAAGCTTCCTCTCACTCAGGTTGTCATGAAGAGCTTTGTGGAGAAGTATTGACTCTTGGATTGGGGAAGTAATAATGTTTAAAATATAATCGGATCCATACTCTTTTTGGGGGTGGGACGTAAAAATGGATAATTCATACAGCGTATTTAATTTTTTAAAATGTACAGGAAACTCATCTTTGGTTCATTAAAACAGCACCAGCCTCCAGGTCAACCCACGGAGTTAATTGGTTGGTGCTGGTGATGGTCGGGTGTAGGGGAAGGCGGCCATGTTTGTGGCATTTCTGTGGCTGATAAAAGCATTCTCTCCTCCAGAAGTTTTACATCTCAAATTCGGGGAACAGTTGCCATTGGGAAACAGGAGGCCTGAGCTGGAATTATTATTTGCCCCCCGTAAGTGTCCCATTGTCCGCCTCCCCACCAATCTGCTAGAAACTCCTGTGGCTTCTGCCTGAAGCTAATTTCTAAGATGAGTTTTTTCAAGCTTTTAGACGTCCAGGGGTAAGATTCCTTTCCTCCCTTTTGCTTTTTCCTGAAAGCGAAGACTTGATGTAGCGATTGAGCAGCCAGGCTGCAGAGATAAAGGGTTTGAAAAAGCTGGCTTGCCCTCCCTGAGAGCTTTTCTGCTCCCAGAGAGAGGATTAACTTGCTCCCAGTCTGCCCCAGACGGGTAATGCAGGAAGACTGCCCTTCACCGGAGCAGGTGAACAGATGGGCTTCCTGGCACCTGGGGAGGGTACATCCATGTGCACACGGGGTTTATTTGTAATTCATGGAAGGAGTTCTCTGCAGCTGCTTACAACCCGATTTTTTTTCTTCACGAGGAAGTAAGGAAGGTGGCTAAACTCCATCTTGCTCCCCTGTCTTCTTTAAAAAATTTGCTTCACCCAACAATTAAATAAGTGAGGTGAAGGCTATGTTAACCAGTCTGATGTAAGGATTCCGAATTGTATGCAAAATCAGCGCGTTGTACACCATAAATGCCATCACGTACACCGTTATGATCTCATAAAAAATAGTGAAACTTCAAAAAAAAATAATAAGAAATAAATCAGGAGGAAACAATAAAAAGGCAATTCGAAGGCGTTTGAGGGGGAAGTTGTGCATCGGTTGTTGATGGGTTAACTCACACTCAGCCTAACAGGCTGAAAAGGGCAGCAGGGAACAAGAGAGGAGGGGACCAAAGGTCAGGGGGCATCTCCGGTTGCCTCCCCTCCCCCTCCTGCCTCTGCACAATTTGTACTCCGCATCCTTTGCTTCTCTGCAATCTCCCATGGAGTCTCCCAGGGGAAGTTTATGGTTGCAGACGGCTTCTTTAAAGGGCAACGTGCTCAGGGGCAGGAAACGAGCAGGACAACTTGTCACAGGAGCCTTGTTCTGGGAGGGACCTGGGGAGGTTTTGGGTCTCGGAAGGGTCAGGCCAGGCAACTGATCTCTCTTGGATCGTTCGAGTTCTTTTACTTGGGGATTGAGGAGTATCCTGGGTGATGCTTTCTGAGTGAGGACATATTGCAGATGGATTTGATTGTTCATTTGTGTTTTGAGGCAGCTCAGCTCAGAGATGGCATGCGACGGCATGGGGGAGTGGTGGCAGAGCCTCAGGAATGGAAGCCTACAAGGGCCCTGCACCCCCACGTGGTTTTGTATCTCCAAATGAGTATCATTTCTTATTCTTGGGGAGTCGTGGTCATGGGGCGCTTAGTGCCATCTGTGTGGGGGATGCAAGGAAGATTGTGGGAAGTTTTGATGTGACACTAGGAGGAGAGAGAGTTCAGGAAAGGGATTGGTCTAGTACCGTCTCAGCATAATGGTGACTGCATTATGAATTAAAGATGTGATTTCGTTTATGAGCCAATAGCTCCAACCTTGGGAAATGTAGTGATGTCAGAAACAGGTTGTCTGGTGCATTGAAGCATTGAAAGGTCTGGAGCATTGAAGGGTCTGGAGCACTGAAGGGTCTAGCAGTAGCTGAGAGCCAGACAGTTGGGAGGCACAGCTGCAAGGAGATTGGTTTCATCTCCATTTAAAGGCTCTGTCATGACAAACTCCTAAGTTCTTCCAAAATATCACTCTGACCTTCGCTGGTTCATTTTTATCTTAAAAGAGAGAAAAGAACCTCTGTTTAAAAACTTACATAGCAACCTGGGGCAGGATCAAATTGGTCAAACACTGGGGCCTGAACCCAATGATTTCATCCTTAAAGTGGAGGAAAGAGCCCGTAGACTGGTTAAATTTATGATAATTCAACTATAGCTGGAAACAGTACATATGTGTTTCTTACATAATAAATAATGGATTACTATTGGATAATAATACACTGTAAGTTATTATTTGACATATAAGTACAGGGATACTATTGAAATGCAGGGTGCAAACAAGTCCTCTCATGAGTTCTTGGTCTCAGCGATGCAAAAAACTGAGTTCTAGAGCGGGAAAAGTGACAAAGAAAGATTTTTATTGATAGACAAAGCAAAGCTCTGACAAGGAGGGGTGGTTGAAACAATGCCCCACCTTCTAAAGCTAATTTATAGCAGGTTTTCTAATGTTTCTGTATAAGTTATTTTTCTTGGATTATAGAATTCTTATCTTTAAGCCTTGGGCATTAAATGGGAATAGGATATATTTTTTTATCCAATTCTTGAGAGAGAGAGAGAGAGATATGAGAGGTTGGTTAAGACGTGCTTTGAACTGAATAAGTATCTTTAGTTAATGCAGAATTCTTCATCTTTTTTATTCTTAACTGCCAGAAGGAACTAACTGGCTGGTTCTTGACCTTCTCTTAGCTCATACTACTAGATCATAACTTTGATCAGAAAGCATGTATGACAATACAGTACTTATTTTTTTTTAAGTTTTTTTTTTATTAAATCATAACTTTGGACATTGATGCATTTGTGGGGTTCAGGGCACTGCTTTGATATACAATGTGAAATTCTTACATTGAACACATGTGTTAAGTAACACATCCATCACAATTATACTCATTTCTTAATAGTTTTGAAATGTACCTTGGCATCATGCACATTAGGTGAGGTTCCCCAAATACCATTCCTCTTCCCATAGCCCTCCTCCCCTCCCCTCTCTCTCCTCTTCCCTTCTACTTTCTGGACTATAGTTATGTTTTGCCATTCATAAGAGTGTGTAGGTGGTTATATATTGATTTCATAGTAGTATTGGCACCTGCCATAATGCCCGGCTATTTTTAGAGATGGGGTTTCCTTCTTGCTCAGGCTGGTCTCGAACCTGTGAGCTCAAGCAATCCACCTACTTTGGCCTCCCAGAGTGCTAGGATTGCAGGCATGAACCACCATGATGGCCTTTATCCCCATTTCATAAATGTGGAAAGGAAGCTCGGAAGGATTAGGGATTTGCTCAAGGTCATGTAGCTTGATGTTGTAGGATTGGAACCAGACTCAAGGCTGCCTGTTTTCAAAACTCATGGTCTTCCAGATTAGTCCTGAATTTCGAGTACTCTATATTCCTTTTCTATTTTTCTTCCCCATTCTTCTACTCCTGAATCTTATACTCAGTTCACACTGACCTCTCAAGGGCTCTTAAATGATTTGGGTCTTTCATATTTTATTCCCCTGAGATATAGCTCCTACTTCTCAGTGCCCACTGAAACACCACTTGTCTTTTGAGTTCAGCTGAAATTTCATCTTTTCAAGAAAGGTCTTGAGAAAACTGTAAGTGGAAGTGATCTTTGCTTCCTTCAGACCCTAGTAGAACCCGGTTGTATCATTTTAGCAAAATTTCTTACCTACGTCTGTTAACTTTTTAAAATATAATAATATTCTTATCAAGGACAATATGTGTTTAATATGTGTTTGTTACGTAAAATGTAGAAACCTGAGATTTTATCAATGCCCCATTGAATGTCACATCTCTGGAAGAACTGACCTACTCTCAAATTCTCTTTCTTGCTTCCTAGCTCTTTGTGGAGGTGGGGGTCTTAATAGTGAAGCTTAGTGCTTGAGGATAACACCTCACACTTTCAAGAGGCCAGTCTAGACATGTGGAATGAAGCCAGTGATTCAATTTTCAAAATGGAAATAGGCCTCATTAGCTTCACTTGGCCTTCAGGGTTTTCAATCATGTTTGATGACTTATGATGTACTGCAGTTAGAGCCTCAGAATTTCCAAAGGTTAAAAGCACTGATAATGTTCAATTAAAACTTCCAGTGTTTTAAAAGTTGAATAATACAAAAATCAAACTTCTTACAACAATGCAGTGGCACTAACTAATACATCAAGCTGAGAAAACTAATTTAAGGTCTCCAATAACTTTGAATCAGATATCTGCTGGGGCAGAAGCTGAAATTTACAAGTTCAATTAACAAATCAATACCAAGAACAATTTAGAATTGTCACTAATTCGCCCTTGCTCCTAAGATAAGTTAATTACTATGTGGCACTTGCATGATATTTTTATTTTTGCAAAGTATTTTTCTATTTATTATCTCATTTCAGTCATTATGATTAAATGTTAGCTTCTATTTATTAAAGTACAGATGAAACAAGGACATTTTCTTTAGACTTGTAAGAATAAATTTTAAGCATTATTTCAGCTAAAAGTGGTTTAATATACAGCTTTGGTGAAATTTTGCATGGGTCTGCAGCTTTATAAAAGAGAAGTTCATATAGACTATACCTCAAGGCAAAGTTCATTTATCCAAAAAATATTTATGGATGCACAAAGGACCTTCTTTTATCACTCAGTTTATTAATTAAGGTAAAGCAGCTTAATGTAAATTCTAAGATGTCAGTGGCTTAGCATATAGCAATTCAATGAAGTTGTTTCTGATTGATGTTCTTCTTTGAGATCAGTCACTCAAGGACCCAATTTCCTTCCATCTTGTGGCTCTGCCCCTCCTCTAAGACCTTAGAGGAGTGTGCATTAAGCTGGAAGATGGGGAAAAATAAAGAAGGTATATCTACTTCATAACCACATTAGCTTAGAGATGGCATACATCATTTCCCCTCACAGCCTATCATCAAGAACCAATAACATGTAGACTTTCCACATTTTCCAAAAGAACAGAAATTGGTCTTGGTAAACAGCTGGATCATTTATACTGCATTCCTTCTGAGTTAGTTAAATATCTTCCATTCCCAAATATGTCCTTTTCTATACCATCAGATATATAAAAATTTTATAAATAGAATGAGTTAAAAAAAATTGAACTTGAGAAATATGGACACATATGGGAGTAAGGTGGAAGAAAAACATGTTAGTGCCAGGAACATACTGATGCATTGACACAGGAGAGTATGCCTTTGGCTCAGCAGAAAGGGTTGATCACATATTTTAAGATTTTCTCTTTCCTCAAAAGTTATGAAAGGATAATAAGGATTTAAGACAAATAAAACAAGACAAAGCAAAGTATCACATCTAACATAGGTAGGGTTTGGGTGGATCTGTAGTAGAAAAGCGATTTCAGCAACTTTGAGAAGGAAGGAAAGTAGAGACAGAGTGAAGAAATTCTGACTTTGAAGTATGTGGGGCTGATGGGGTCCGCAGAAATAAGAGCGGCAGAACTGCAGCACGGGGGGTTCCTGAAGGGAAGCTCTCAGATCAACCGCATCTGTGTCACCTGGGCACGTGCTGGAAATACTAACTCTCAGCCCCTACCCCAGTTTTACTGAATCAGAAATTCTGTGGCTACACCCAAATAACCTATATTTTAATAAGCCCTTCACATGATTCTGATGTAGAGTAAAAGTTGAGAATTATTGCTCTAGAGATATTATTGCTCTGGATCCAAACATATCAGGTATGAGGCAGGGCAAGAATGAAACTTAGGTAACATATTTGGATATCTTCATATAACACAATTGTTTCTCCTCACTGTTTCTCCATTCCATGTGCAGCATATTAGACATTCAAGCATTGATGTCCTATGCAAAACTAAAAGCTAACAAAGGAGGAGTTTTTTTTCTTTTTGTGTCCTTTTTTATTTATTTATTTATTTTTTGTTGTTGTTTGTTTGTTTTTGCAGTTTTTGGCTAGGACGGGTTTGAACCCACCACCTCCAGTATATGGGGCCAGCGCCCTACTCCCTGAGCCACAGGCGCCCCCCAAAGGAGGAGTTTTGTCTGAAAAAATCAAATAGCTGTTTGGCAATTGTCAAGTCCATCTAATGTGGCACAACTTAAGAAAGACTTCTGCATTCTGGCGCTTAGGGGGTCCCCGGATGCCTGTCACTTGACCCTAACGTGAAACATGATGATGAATTCTTTGCCTATATACATTGATCAATCAATCAGCATGAGGCAAGTTTACAACATTATATTAAAAAAGCAAAGAAAAACCAATAGTGCAATGACCCCAACAGAAATTAAAGTTACTAAGGGTAGAGAAGTGACCTGTAAAATAACTTCAAGCCCCTCACAAAGATTTAAGAAAATATTATCTTTGCACATAGATCAGGTGAGGACAAGGATTAGTGTTTGACAATTAAAAGTGTTAGAAAAATATACATAAATTTCAGTTATACAGTCGGGATGTAACTTTGAGGAAAATTTTACTTGTTACTGAACAAAAAGACAGTGGAGGGAAAAGATAAGTGAAAAGATGAGAGACATAGAAGATTAAAATTGGAAGTAAACAATTGACTAAGAGGCGATACAGAGAAAATAGATGGAAGGACATTACATAAAAGATACTAAAAGAAAAATTTTGAGAGCTGAAGTATAAGAGCCTTCATACAGAAAGGGTGCACTGGGACATAAAGAGCAGGGTGCACTGGGACATAAAGAGCATAATAAGTTGCAAAAAGGCCTTCACCTAGATAAATCACTGTGAATATATAGATGCCAAAGCAAATGAAAAATTCCACAAGTTTCCAAAAAGTAAACCAATGTCACATACAAAGAAATGAGGATCAAATTAATATGGAGTTTATATCCACAATACTAGATGTTAAAAGGAAATGGGGAAGCATTTCAAAAAGTCTGACGGAGAATTATGTTCAAAGATAAGCAGTTTGAAAGAGTAAAGAGTAAAGGCATCTACAGGAACTAAGGTTTTACATTCCAGATAAATTTTCTTAGGCAGGTACAGCTAAAGGTGCTTTAGCAGAGTGAGAGGACTAATCAAGAATGTGCAAGACGTGGACTCCATCGAGGTGATCCTAGCGTAACCTGGAGGAGCAGGGGGTCCAGGAGATAATGCCTCCTTTGCAGCAGGCCTGGAGATAATGGTCCAGAAAAAAGCAAGGGAACAGAGGCTGTGGGAAGGAGATGTCTAGCAATAAATGATGTTCATTGATTTGCTATTATCCCTGAGAAGGGAAAACTGCTTGAAAATGTATTAAAGGCAATGTGAGTAAATGAGAAGCCAATTAGGAATTTTACAAAAATCCAAAAGCCCTATGAGAAAGCAAAATCAATCATAACAACTACTTAGTTTTGCAGCGAATGGTACTTGGCGGAGGAATAACAAACAAAATATGGTTCACTTTCTGCTTTTCTAATAGAACTATAGATAAAACACAGAAGACAGTTATGGCCTCCGAAAGGAACATAAATATCATCAGTCTTGACAATTTAAAAGGCGAGCAATATCTCCTATAGTTATTAAAAAAAGAAGTATATGGCAAGCATGGGTTTAAGGTTACAAAAGTAATTAAAAGCAAAAAGCAGTCAAAGAATCATACTGGAAGGAAACTGATAAGGGAGAGCTGGGATGACATAAGAGAGTTAAATCTCATGTTAGAAGAGAAAGTCAATAGATGCTGTTTAAAACTAATGAATCAAGAAATACAGTGGAATGGAAAATTATTTAAAGGGTGATGATGCTTATCAGGACTATGATTTTAGAAATACTTTTAAAAGTTAATGTTACCCCTATAAGGGAAACTAGAGCGTAGGGAATTTCTTTTTTATTTTAATCCCTCTGTTTTGATTTTTTCAAACCATGTGAATGAATACATTTGGTGAAAAGTTAAAATTAAAAATACTGGGCTCAGCACCCGTAGCACAGTAGTTATGGAGCCAGCCACATACGCAGAGGCTGGTGGGTTCAAATCTGGCCCAGGCCAGCTAAACAACAATGACAACTGCAACAAAAAAATAGCTGGGTGTCGTGGTGGGCACCTGAGGTCCCAGCTACTTGGGAGGCTGAGGCAAGAGAATTACTTGAGCCCAAGGGTTTGAGGTTGCTGTGAGCTGTGACGCCATGGTATTAAAGTAAAATAAAAATACTTCCTAAGAGTTGGAGTTAAGAGAACTGACATCTTTTTGTGTCCGTGTCAATAGATTTTCTAGGCCTACCTGGGGATTAGGTAATGGCTGGGCCACAGCTGACTCTGAGACAAGTTTTCTCTAAGATTTTATAAGCTCCAAACCACACAATATCATTTCAAGTTGTCCTCAGATTCTTTCACTGATACAAAAATTAGGGAACCTTTCACACTTTTATGTAGGGGCGAGAGTGGGCGACCTGGAAGAAATGGATTAGAAATAAAGAATTTGTTGCTGAAAAATTTGGCAGCATAGAGAAGTTTCTGACTTCCTGTTCAAAGGTTTTGTCTCATACTTTGAGAGTCCCCATAAGCCATGCCTAGCATCTTTACTGTCTTGAGGCAATCTTCAAAAACCCTAAATTTATTGTAAATTAGCTATTGCAAGCATAATGCAACTGCTGTGGTCATTCAAAGTCATCCTGCCTTTCGTTAGGGCAAATAGAAGAGAAATGGTATTTTATTGCATGCTTAACCCAATGATTTTCAACCAGCAAGGCAGGGCGCACAGGTGTACCATGAGAAGATCTTAGTTGCACAGCAATAATTTTTGAAGAAGTTGAAGGCACAGTAAGTATATTCTTTTTTTTAGTCTTTTTTTTGGATCAACATAACTTAAGTGGGCTGTGAGATAAAAAAGGTTGAAAAACACTGGCTTAGCCCTTGTAATTATTATCAAACTTATAAGATGAAAAGTGATAATAGCTTTCTATTTTGTAGACAAAAGTGAGGACAAATCAGTAGTCCAAGGTTAGAAATCAAACCCAAGTTTGCCTAAATCTAAACTCCTGTGCTTTCTTGTTTCCTACGAAGCTCCTTCTTGAACAAACCAAACAAAGTAAACATGGCAACAGGGTTGGGCTTTGTGGGGTGAGTTCTCTGGCATGGAGGTTTTTAGGCATAAGCCCTAGGATTATCTTTTCCAGAATGTTTTAGAAGAGAATAAGGTGCAAGTGGGCTAGACCTGGGCTCTGACACCTCCCCCGAGAGTTTGCTTGTATATTTCTTTGATACTACATGTCTAACAGCCATATTCAAAGAAAATGGGATCATCTAGCTAGAATGCGAGGTGACACGCTCCAAGTCCCAAGCCTACATGGTGAAAATTCTCAAGTTGAGCCCAGGTTTGGGAGGTCTCAGCCTTGAGCCTTGTATTCACTCCCACCGACTTCCCGATTGTGTTAGTGCTGATGGTTCTGCTAGCATGGGAACAGGGACGCTCACACATTCCAATGAACAGCTGAGCTGGGACCGAAACTGTCCACTCAGGAGGTCTCAGAACTCATTTCTGTCTTATTTTTATGACCTTCTGTCATAAAATATTTCCCTCTTCATGCATAGCTAATGGGAATCCGGACAGTAGCCATCTCCCAGATGACAGCCAGAGGAGACACTTGTAATTTGGCACTAGCTTTGATGGTTTATGGTTTTGCGATTTATGGTTTTGGCGAGTGGAAGGTAAGGTAAAATGAATATATTTCAGCTTTTGGGAACACAGATTTTTCGGTAAGTTTCCTCCTCTGGCAGTTAATTTGTCTTTGACAGATTACTCTCAAAGTAATGGAGATGAATAGAAATAACTTTACCCGGAACGGCCTTTTTTTTTTTTTTTAATTTTGATGCATACTCCTTTTAATGTCTTGGTAGGGCCTGGAATCTTTAGAGTTTGGTAACAGAGATCTCTTCAAATGTCTCTGTTTTATATAGGAGGTTTTTCTTATTGAAGTCAAAGTACCATCAGTGTTTTGTCCAATCATCTTCAGATGCAGAGAAACACCTGCTTGGATAGAGGTGAATGTATTTGAGAGTGTTAATGCGTCCCCCCCTTTCTTTCAGTAAAATGAAATATAGTATGTTAGCACCTTATGAATTGTCAGAGTTAGGGCCATGTATAAAATTAGAGTTCCCCAAATTCTGGCTCATACGTGGTTACCCAAGATGACTATTTCTTTGTATTTTCCAAACTAGGCCAGGTCACTGAGTGTCCTATCAATAGACAGTTAAATACCTCACTATTCTTTGGAAGATAGGACTCAGTTTGCCATTATGCATCACAGAGGAAGCAGCTGGATCTGAGTCATCTTAGATGCATGTGGCCCATGCTAGTTTGTCCCTGAAGCTTTCAATGAGAGTGAGAAGTTTACCCAAGAAGATTCCTGCATGCTTTTTTTTCCCCTTTCTTTTTCTTTTTTCCCTTTGCAGTTTTTGGCCGGGGCTTGGTTTGAACCCGCCACCTCCAGCATATGGGGCCAAAGACCCACTCCTTTGAGCCACAGACTCAGCCCCCTACAGGCTTTTTTCAATTATAAATGAACATCTTCACCAACTTTCTGTTCTCTAAGCTACTTCCAGTGTAACAGGTATTTCTGTAGGATGGTTTCCAGGCTAGACCATGGATGTGATTATCACTCTTGCACCTGACAGCTATTCTGATTCTACAGAACTCTGGCCAGCTGGTTTACACCAACCTTCATCTGTTTCTTGGAAAGTGTATCACCTGCTGCCTGCCCTGGTAGTCTCTGATTGTGACACCGTGAGTGCTAATAGAGATCTTGAGATGTAAGCTTGAGGGTGTTAAACTTTTTCATGCTTCTAATTTTATATTTTTGTATACTCTTTCCCCTTATACCTCATGCTTCTATGAAGTTATAAGGAAGGATATTTGGAAGGAACCAGAGAACATAAGTGATGACGCCAAAGCCCACAGCTTATACCAATGGGGATTCTTGCATTCATATTAGTTTATTAATTTTTTTGCCTTTGTAGAATCAATTTGTTAGCTTGTAGTTTGTACTCTTTAAGAGCATATTATATGTAAGTCTTAAGACTCTAACAAATAAGTTGGGGTGGTTATTCGTAATTTAAAAGCATTATTTAAGACTGGCATTTGGGCGGAAATAAGACTGAATATATAACTTTTCCAAAAATTAAGTTGTGTTAGTTTATAAATCATTAGCTATTTGGGGAGAGAGAAAAAGAAGATTTTGAAGAACAATAATGTGGTTTAAAAAATTATAGGCAAATTCTGTGATCTGGCAAGAAACATCATACCCATCAAGATAAAATATATAATAATATATATTAAAAGTATAATAAAAGTATAACTTCCAAAATGTTATTTAAAAAATAGTATAATAGAGCTGAGCTGGCACGGAGTGAGGTGAGCGGCTGCCTGTGGACCAAAGGCTATGCGTTAATAAACGTATCCGTGGAGAATATTGAAAACTCAGTGGATTTAAGTCTATTTAAAATTTGGAAACAAAGATCATCCATGGAAGCAAATCAATGGACTCTGGAATATCCTTGGACAATAGCTATAAAATGGATTATCCTGAAATGGGTTTATGTATAATAATTAACAATAAGAACTTTCACGAAAATACTAGAATGCCACCTTGGTCAGGCACAGATGTAGATGCAGCAAACCTCAGGGAGACATTCATGAACTTGAACTATGAAGTCAGGAATAGAAATGATTTACATGCGAAGAAACTGGCATTCATGCACAATGTTTCTAAAGGAGATCACAGCAAAAGGAGCGGTTTTGTCTGCGTGATTCTGAGCCATGGCGAAGAAGGAATAATTTGGGGGGACAAATGGACCTGCTGACCTGAAAAAAATAACAAGTTTCTTCAGAGGAGATTATTGTAGAAGTCTAACTGGAAAACCCAAACTTTTCAGGCCTTCTGAGGAACTGAACTGGACAGACAGACATGCTGAGGATGCCGTGGTGTGTCAGAAAATACCCGTGGAGGTTGACTTCCTGTGTGCGTGCTCCACAGCGCCTGGTTACTATTCCTGGTGAAACTCAAAGGCTGGCTCCTGGTTCATCCAATCGCTTTGTGCTGTGCCGAAACTGTATGCTCACAAGTTCAAGTTTATGCGCATTCTCACCTGGGCGAGGGGACTGAAAGGTGGCAACAGAATTTGAATCCTTTTCCTTTGATTCTTGCAAAGAAATATATTCCATGTATTGTGTCCATGCTCACAAAAGAACTGTATTTTTGTCTCTAAACAAGCAGTTATTTGGGAGGGTATAGTTGGCGTGCCAGGCAAAAAAGCAGTGTGACTGCTACTGTAATCCTCTCAGGGTTCAATCCAATCTAATACTCCACATGGTCCGTGCCACTTCCACAGCAGTATGACCAGTATGAAGCTACCTCTGACTCCAATTAGGCAGTCACAATTGAATTAGCTTAGGAATAAATAAAAATGAGTTACAGTTTACTCCTTAGGAGAGGAAATGATTGTAAATGTACAGCTCTCATAATTAGCAGGTGTTAATGATGCTATGCTATGGATGTTCAGGAATCATAAAACATCTCAGTAAAGAATTTTCACGATATGCTCCCACTTAGGTCTCTGCGTTTTAGTTTTTAAACAAACTGTGAAAATGATGATGTGGAAGAGTTTAGGGATCCTGGGCACGGTCACAGGCTTGAGTCTTTAGTTCAGAATTGATATGCAAGCAGGAAGTCAACTGCGTTTTAGACGCTTTATGTAAGATTATGGTTTTGTGGTGCTTGTCCTGAGCATGGCTTTGTTGTTTAAAAAAAACAAAAGAAAGAAAGAAAGAAAGAAAGAAAGAAAGAAAGAAAGAAAGAAAGAAAGAGGTAATTGTTTAATATTGAAAAGGAAAGTAAATATTTTTATTTGAGAGGAAGTTTGAGCAAACTAAGCTGATTCTTTTAAGGCTAAAGATGCAACATTCATAAGGAGATGGAGTTGAACCTGAACCATAAGGTGCTGAAATGCAGCTGATCTGTGCACATCTCAACATCGGTTGAGCTTCACAAACCAGCAAAATCTCCTAAGAGCTACTTCGGAAAAACCTCAAACTGTTGATTACTATCAGGATGACACGAAGAAATTCTACAGGAACATTCTAACACGCAACGTACATAATAAACATGGAATGGAAGGAAAGAAAAATAAACTGGTTTAAGTGGGGCTCCCACAGCCCATGCCTTAGGAGGCATCTTCCAGAAAAACCACCAGCTAGTTTTACGGAGGATGCCCCAAACCACAGATCACCAAGTGCACCAAATTAGAAACTTCCCTAAGGAAAATTTTGCAAATGTGGTGCGTCACAATAAAAATTGTAATACACTTTGTAGTAAAATTTTTAAGCATATTGTTATTTTTCTGTTTAGAATCAAAGGAAATTTATAGTTTTTGTTATAGTGGTCAGTGAAGTAAGAGGACCATGGCGCCCAGGACCAGAGAGTCATCCAGTGAGAACCTCTGCTCTGGGACCTGGGAAGGTAGAGGGCCAAGTTCAGCCCCTGGCCGGGGTCAGGCCCCACACGTCCTCACTACTCACTCCCACAGGGCTGGGGCAGGGTTGCACCTGCAGTCTGCCATTTCGCCGAGCTCTCCTTTGCCTCAAGGAAGGGAATTTGGCATTTGTAAATAACAGCTATTTCTGTTGGTGACTAAATCTGGAACCTTCCTTAAGTAAATGTAGCATACGATGACATTGTAAGGTGTGTTCCTATGTGACAATTTTGTAAAAATTTATTTTGCATTTTTATTTCAAAAGATACCTTCAAACTTGAAAAAGTAGTATAATAAAAGTAAACTTCCAAAACATTATTTTTTTTAAAAAAACCAACTTTGGGGGAATACATTTTAATCAATAAGTCAATTAAGTGTATTTAGCAAACGTCGACCGTACTTTGTCCCCAGACTGCTCTACCTAATGAGAAGGACACAAAATAAATGCAAGCCTTGAGTCTTCGAGAAGCTTCATTTCAGTTGAGGAGGAATGATATTCTGCAAGTAGCGATTAAGGCAAACCACGTGAGTAACTGTAGTCCAGGGCTTCATTTCATAAAACAACCCCCCTGTTAATCCAATAATAATCAAATCAATAAAGATTGTCCCTTTTAGTATGACAGCTCCAAGGAGGAGATAGCAAAAACTGTCCTTACAATCCCGGAGCTTTCCAGTTCTATTTATTCATCCTATACTAGGAAATGTTAAGGTCAAACAAGTAAAAATGGAGAACCAAGAAACTCTATCACAGATGTTCAAATATTTGAACTGGAAATGGCTTTGTAAGGTCTCTAATTACTTTTGAGGGATGTTTATTTTGTGTTAATTTAAAGAATGAAGGAGAAAGAACAGGATGGAGGAAGACCCGAAGAAATGGAGGAAGAAAAGATGTTTTTAACTCATGGGAGTTAATTCCCCTTAGGAGAATTCTCTGTTGATTGTCTTTCAATAATGATCAGATGGAATTTACTCTAACAGTAAGTCAAAGTATAACTCTCAATCTGGCATTTCTATACACTCTGCTATATAATTAACTCTGCGTTCTCTCTGCATGTTAACACCAAATTTTGTTAAGGAAGAGGCCTCAACTGGTACACAGCTGCTGACGGTGTTTTTTATGAAGGCTTTTCATCAAAGCTTCCCTCTTAAACTTCCTCCTCCTACCTATCCCTATCCCCAAGGAGAGAAGAAAAAAAAAAAAAGGAAAAAAGGAAATAAAGCTTTTTAGTTTTTTTCTGATCTATGCAAAACCAAAAATGAGACATAAGCACTTTATGGATCTTATTAACTTTCAAAGGTCTTTGTACGAGGTCCTCAGTAGTTGATTTTCCTTTTTTGCAAGGTGACAGTTTTGCTTGTATTTTTCTTTACTTCCCATTATACTGTACTCCCTTAATTTTATAAGTCTTTCCATGCACAAGTCTTATCTTCCTTACCAAATTATACAAGCTTTGAGGGCAGACATACTTCTCGTACAGTTCTCTACCTCCATGTCTCAGCATCTCACAGACGGCCTTGCTCCTATGAGACAGTAGATGGGCCTTTGTTAGCTCTAACTGCCATGAGAACAGCTCCTCTCACGTGCCTTCAGGGAGGTGTCTGATAAAATGTCATTAACGGAGTATAAACAGTTGGTCATATATAGATACAGTAAGCCAATAACTCTCACCTAGAAACATGGCTCTTGTTATCTTGGGCTTGATTTTTGAGGCCATGAGGGCATGGCTCTATCCTTACAGGCAGTGGTGGGGTTTCCCCAGAGGGAACTGGACAGTCCCATTAGGTGCCATCCTAAAGTGGGTGGAGACATCAGGCAGGCTGTGGGGCTGGAAGAGGTTAGCCCCAGCTCTCAAGTAGAGAGGACAAGAGCTGGCCTTACAGGGAAAGCTTGTTTTTCATTGTCAGAGGGAGAAGAAAGGCACAACCCAGTTTCCATTGACAACAATGATGGGTAACTCCAGCCACTATAATAGTGACAGCAAATCTTTCGGAACCAGCAAAGAATGTAGATCTGTAGATGACTTTGAAGAGTCAGGACTGTTCCCTTCCACTGGAGTAAGGCAACGTCCTCCCTGGTGGAATACAGAAGGACCTGTTCTCCAACCATAGCATTTAGACCCCATGCCCAGAATGTTTCTAAGGAAAAGTGGCCTCTGTGTGTGTGTTGTGTGCATTTATTTTATGAATGGAATACTAAGAGCTATAACTCTTAATCATTTGCCAATTGCAGTTATGCTACAGCTCTAAAAGTGACACCGAAAATGTCACTAATCTTTGCTCCATAAGGAACCCATGGCTTTGTCAGCTCAGGGACTCCAGCCCTGGCAGGTTCAGAAGCAATGATTTAGGCGTAGGGATGGCAAGGATGGTAGTTAATCAGATGATGAGGACCGCCTGGGTTCCTAGGCCCCTATGCTCCTAAGTAGATTTTAGCTCTGCAATCTTCCCTGTCGGAGGCCCATGCTACTTCCATAGCTTTCCCTCTGTCAGGAGCGGGACTTTCTATATGCACCTGTTCTGGTCCCCATCTCCCTAAATGAAAGGATTTTATTCACACGTGATTTGGGATTCTGTTTTCCCTGTGCACGGGAAGGGTTACATCATGCTTTTTCTGAACGTGCTGCCTAGGGCCTTTGTCACTGTAATTTTTCTTTAGGTAACATGTTGAATGAGCTGTAAGTATGTTCCCCTAAGACTGGTGGTGCAGCAGGATGTGTCTCGATGGCACGGATGGCTCAGGCTCCATTTTCCAGATCCTGAAGCCATTCATTTAGAGCAGCGACTTACTCATGTGCGGAACATTTGACTTTTAAAACCACCTGGCTTATAGTTGCAGGAATAATGCCGCAGCCTTTCAATGGTCCCCCAGCCTCCCATTCTTGGACAGGCCATGTCATTTAATTTCAGAAATGGAGAGATCTTGACTGGTTGCCAAGTCTCAGCTTTCAGTGTCATTTTTATGGTTCCATTTACACACCCTTCCAAAGGTCTGGGTTTTGTGGAAAGGTTTCTTGTCTCTTTGCTCTGGCTTTGCTGGTAAAAACAAGCGAAGCTGTGATGAAAATATATCGACACAGCTTTGGCTGCTGTAGGATTATTTCTTCCAATTTTCAGAAGAGGGTGAAATATAGCAAGAACCAGAAATTCTTCAGATAGCTTCGTGGTTTCTATATTTCTGTTTCTCGCTCCTTCTCCCTTCCTCTCTCTGTCTTGAGATATGTTTGTTTGTTTTGGCAAGATTTCCATTTTTCCTGAGATATCCAGAGGAAACCTGTGTGCTGCTTTGGAAAATTATACATACGAAAGTATTGGGACTATAATAGAGTATATTCTTTTTTTCCCCCGTATCTCTTTTTTTTTTTATATTTTTTATTAAATCATAGCTGTGTACATTAGTGCAATCATGGGGTACACTGTGCTGGCTTCATATACAATCTGAAATATTTTCATCAAACTGTTCGCCATAACCTTCATAGATTTTCTTATTTAGTGTAGGAAAACATTTGTATTCTGCATTTAGTAAGTTTCACTTGTACCCTTCTAAGATGCACCATAAGTGTGATCCCACCTTTTACCCTCCCCATCCCCCTCCCCTCCCCTCCCTTGCCCCTTTCCCCATATTCTTGTGCTATAATTGGGTTATAGCCTTCATGTGAAAGCTATAAATTAGCTTCATAATAGGGCTGAATACATGGGATACTTTTTCTTTACCAAAAAAATAGTATTTTCCCGCTGATTGTTTTCAGAATCCCCATCAGTGGATACAAAAAGTTTAGAACTAGTTATACAAAAAATTTAATAGGTAAGGTAAATAAAAATGTTTAATTTTTGTTTCTGACACTGTTTTTGAATGTAATGTTCTGTCCCTGGGATGTGAGTTTCTCGAATTGCATCGCTAATCTTTTTTTGCAATCCCTCATTCTCTCTGTGTGCCTGCCAAGCTGAAGTGCTTTCTTTTCCTGAGATATTCACACACTTTTCTCCTTTGAGACCTTCTCTGCTGTTTCTGCTCCTTCCAGCTCCGTTTTGATCCTCTAAAAAGCACTTTCATCCGGGCATGTTCCAACTATGGATGTTAAACCACAACTTTCCACAGACAGATTTAAGACATTTCTTTTTGACTTCCCGTGGCCCTTGTGTTCCATCATGTCAATTTCCTTCTCTTTTCTTTTTTTGCATTTTATGTTTTTTCTCCCCTCATCTACCTGTCCATCTGTCTTCCATGCATCTTATCTATCAGTCTACGAGCTCCTTTCTTTCTGACATCCATCTATCAATTATTAAATCTATCAATTATTATCTATCTAGTTTCATGGTCATTCTAAGCTCCTTGTTCCCTGATTTGTCCTTTTATCTCCTAACCATATCCAGCATATCTTACTTATAGTAGCTATTCATTAAATATTTATTGATAATTCAATGAATGAGAATCTCCTCAAGTCAGTGAAGCATCAAAGATAGTTTTTTTTATTTTATAATAATTGTAGATTCTCTTATTGAATCCTTATAACCACTCCAGATTTTGCCCTCAATTTAGAAGCTAAAAATAGTTAAGTTAGTGGCTAAAAAATAGTTGGAATTAGAGGTGTAAATGTGTAAAAAGGAAATAAGGAAGTCTTTTCTCATGTTCATTCCATTGTCTATCATTTATTCTATTCCTTTTATAGATGGGGAGGCAGAAAGCAAACCATTTTTTTTGTGCATTTTAAAACTCATCAGCTTTATTTCTTTTTACATCTGAATAGAATAAATTTTTCTCTAACAGGATGAAGTTCTTTTAAAAACAGCTTTATAGCAACTAGCTATATTCTGTGTTTTTCTTTTTTATTTTTTCTTAAAACTTAAACACAAGGCCACTTCTCTTTGCAGCAGTTGGTTTTTATATTTATCAAAATGTAAGTTTCTCAAATTGCCTGTGATACGATCTGCTGTATATTTTTTTACCATTCCCATGTACCATTACATTTGGACAGGAAGTTAGAGGTTTCAAGAAGTGATTGTAAATTGTTTTGTTTTGGTCATCGAGAGAGATTTTGCAGGAGAGCCTGGTGTCACTGACGTCAAGAGTATAGGGACAAATCGTGAAATGTCATAGGGTCTCATTTGAAGGTCTTATATATTAAGCGTTGGATGACCATGATCATCTGAAAAGAAATTTTATTTTCAGTCTGCACAACTTTAAAAGAAATGAATGCTATAATTTGAGGATTTGGTATGTAAATGTTTTATAAAAGCTAGTTTGTACAGATTGTATTATGCTAGTTAAGGACCCATGGACACATCTAGGAATTGCCTAAGTATGTATTCTTACGCTGAACTTTGACAAGAGGGTGTTACTCTCACACCAGAGGTGTGAGAATCATTGTAAGATCACAGTGTCTTCGGTACCATAAGCAAGGTGGGAAAGACCAGCTTGCAGGAAGAAAGCATTGAATATTCAGAGAAACATCCGGGTCAAGAGCTAAGGTCAATTTGCCACCCCAAGTAGACAGTTCTCAATGAAGGTAGCCGACTTTATTTCAGGCAAGGAGCCAGTTTGATACATTATGAGACAAGTCTTGTGAGGTTAGGAGCAATGTTGTTGCCTTTGAAATTTCTGGACACATCTCACAGTCACTGTTGGTATAGACAGGACCTTTTAGGTAGTGTGTTGGGTGCAAGGCAGGGAAAGTAGAGTGGATAGTTAAGATTCCCAAAACAAAATATGCTGCCAGGATCTCCTGGGTACAGAAGGTCTTGCTACAAGGTGTATGTCTAGCCTTCCTCTCCATAGCAGAGGCTCAAGTTATAGAAAAACAAACTCTGGAAGGCAGAAAGTCTTCCTCCCCATCTGCAAGTGGTTGGCAAATAAATTTAAATCCTCCTACTTATTCATTGATTCATTCAAATTAACAGTCATTCAAAACATATTCTGAGCCTTTTAGCACTTTTGCTGCTGGCGTGTAAGAATGAATAAGACGGAATCCCTCTCTTTCTTCTTGGGAGCTTTCTCTTTGAAGGCAATGGTAGACCGATTGGGTGAAGGGGTAGACATGTTCACTGTATCTGTACATCTCTACGTGGCCATGGGATTTTAAGTTCCCCTCCTTATCAAGAGTGTCAGTTTCTGCACACCTCCATTCAGTGTTTGGCTGCACGACTTGCTTTGACTAATGGTTTTGGCAGATGGGAGTCTTTTCACTCTTTTGCTTCTATTTTTGCACCTTTGCCTTCCACTGGGAGAACACAACAGGGTCAGCCTCCTAGAGAGGAAACCAAGATTCCTGGCTAAGTGCAGATTCTTTCCCATGACATTGAAGCTATTGAGGGAGAAGCCACTCCTCTGCTTCCAGGTTTTAATTCAGCTTAGCCTACGGTTCAGATCCAGTGATTCTCAAACTTGATGGCACCAATTAAATAAACATCTCTGGAGGAAAGAACCTAAGCATCGTTTTTACTTAGAGGCCCTAAATAATTCTGCTGTGTGGTTGGGCTTGAGGACCACTGATGGGATGTGCTTGTTCATGGACTCCTAGGAGCCACGGTCAGGAGCCTCCTCCAAACTTCAGAACAATGGCTAGGGAGGGCTGCTGCTCAGCAGCGGGAAGGTGACATCAAGCAGAACTGCTTTCCTTCCCACTTGTAATCACAGCTTCCATTTGCCTTCGGCTTCTTTCTCTTTCAAATAAGTGAGAATTTCTGACATTTTACAAATGCATATTCTTTCTACCACCTGAGGCATTGTGTCACTCTCTCCTTAATGGATTTTCTGAATTAGTTGTGTGACGGATGAACAGAACAATCTATCTGCTTGATGGTTGTTTTTCCATCTATTTTTTTTTGTCAGTGAGTTCTCTGTATTTTTGTATTTCTTTGGGCATTTCCATTATGAGCTAAAAGGGTGAAAGATGCTGTACCTCCTAATCCTGCTTCTCATTAGGACTATTGTCATAACTACTGCCTAATGAGTACACAGTATTGTTAGGTGCCATTGTCATAAACTATAACCAAATTATCACATTCAGTCTTCAGAACAGTTTTGAGAAGTCGATATGCTAGTCCATTTTATAGATGATGCTCTAATTGTCTTCTTATCTGGAAAGTCTTCAGCTTTGTGGAAGATGATGACCATCAAACACCCCACCGTGTGTTATGTCAATGATGGCTTTAAGGGAAGGAGGAGGGTGAGGAGCAGGGTGAATGCAAGACGTTTTCCTCCTGCTGTTTCAAGTCTCCCCCAGATCAGGTTGAATGAGAATCAAGCCTGGTGGCACAACTGGAAACCATTCTTCAGCAGATATTGTTTAATTCTAGAATTAAACTAAGGCGCCAGTTACCTTCAATCTTCCAACATTAATTTCCAGCATTCTTATCGCCATAGACCGAATGATGGATTTGGAATTTGGAATTTGGAACCCATATGGACTGCCTAATGAATGACTCTACCCTTCAAATGAGGGCTGGTGTGCTTGAAGGGTCTTTAATTCAGATGCCTGGCCTTCCCGTGGTCCCCTTTCAGAAAAGCAGCCTCATTTTGAAAACCTGAGAGTTGACGGAGAATCAGGGCCCTCTCTTGTGTTTACCAGTCCTTTTCTGCAGGGAGGGATTCTGCTTCAGAGTTCCTTTGCCCTTTCTTGGATGGACTTATTTTACAAGCTGAGAGTGGTTCCTGTCTCCCGACTAGGAGCTGCCTCACTGCATTCCCTTTGAGTGGACTCATTTTGCTCTTGAGTTTCGTTACATTGATTTTTCCCTTTTCCCCACTCTCTTGGTTGTAGATGTGTGCACTGCATTCCCTTCCCTAAGGCAATGATCCTGCTGAACAGTTTCCCCAGCTTTCCCTCTGGGGCTGGCACAAGCCTGCTCTCTCTTCTTCTGCAATAAGACACTCCACACAGTTTGTGGCCAGGAGAGTATTTCCCCCACACTCCTGTGTCTCTGACTTGATTTTCTCTCCACCATTCCTTTGATTCCTTTGATTCTCAAACAGCTGAGATTCCTGGCGACCTACCCTATTTTTTTTTCTTCCTAAGGTAGAGACATTCTTTCAGGACTTCTGTGACTTAGATAAATGACACAGATATTAACTTCATCGTTCAAGATGTTCTGTCTTGAAAAGGAGATGTCTCAACCACGACTGAGGATTTTCTATCTCTGGTTGTGAAGGCAGAAAAGACTGACAAAGGCTCATGCTTCCTGCACACATCATAATAAAAAAATGTGCAATATATTTGGATTCACACTGAGAACATTGGCTGCAAATATTAAGCTATTATTCCTTTAAAATCTCTGTGTCTCTATCTCCTGAACACAGAGCTGTTCAGTATGTTGATGATCCCGCTCTATTATTTCTCTGTTGTGTCTCACCAGGAGGTCCTCACCCAGGTGTTCAAAAATGTCAATCTTTGAAATTTCAGGGGCATTCTCAATTTCAGAGACACTGCACTTAGCTGAGGAATTGATTGGAGGCTTTGAACGTGAAGGTCAGGTGGCTGAGGAATAGAGCTCCACAGTGGGGGCAGGAATGAGAAAAGAGTGTTTGGAATGTTTATTTTTGAGCCTTTGGCTCATTTTCTTCTCGTGATGTGCAAAAAATCAGTTGAAGAAAGAGCTTACTGGCTTGATAACTTGGGAGTGTCAGCTTTTCCACAATATACTAGTCTTTTAAGATGTTTGCAGAGACCTAGCATGAAAACAAGCCCCCACGCTGTGACAGGCAAGATACAGTCAAGCAACAAAGTACTTATTTTTTCAGATACATGCAAACAGAAAATTACCCTTGCTCTGCAGGCGTAGAGGTAGAGGCCCTTGGGAGTAGTGGCAGAAGGGAATCCAGCAGAAGGTGCTTTTAATTATTTAAGGTCAGTCATGGGGGTAATTTTAATTTTTTTATTTTTTTGAGTGTTTGTTTTTCACCTCTGGTACTTAAAAATAAGTCTCTTTGTCATTTTTCCAAGTCTTCTGGCCCATTCAATGAAGCCCATTCATTATTTGTATGCAAAGAACTGTCATTTGTCTCTTGGCTTTTGAAGAAGACAAATGTGTTCAATCTTAGGGGCGAGTATGTTTTTCATCAGGGCATGCTGTAATGGATGGATATTCCATGTCCTCATGGACCAAGAGTAGAAGGAAGCATTCCATTTATTTAGTTACAGCTCTTGTAAAAGAAAATCACCTTTGCTGTGCTTTGTTAGAAAAATCCCTTGCAAAGAAATGAATCCCTCTGAGCTACCAACTCAAGAGAAAATTTGCTTCCATTATCACCTCACCCTGCTGTGCTCTAAACACAGTTTTTGTCCTCAGCAGATAGAATGGATGTTGCTTTCATAATTTCAAATTGCTTTCAAATAAAATTAGCTCAATAACACAGAAAAGAAGACATTGGGTGAGAAATTTAGTACAAAGAAATAGAAATAAGAAATGTTTGGTGAGTGAGTGAACTATACCAGGCAGAATGGTTAGCTTTTTTTCTATGATCTATTTTTAGTTTTCACAGCAATTTTATGAAATGTCATTATCCTCATTTTATAGATATGGAGCTAAAGGTCCATTCACGTTGAGAAACTTGTTCAAGGTCATTCAGTTAATAACTGGCAGAGCTTAGTTCTAAACTTGGGATTGTCTGATGTTAGAATTCCATTTTGTATCCACTATTCAATGCTTCCTTTTGGTGTAGAATTACCTAATAAAACAGGTGGGAGTATGTGTTCTATTCCATTATTCCATTAAAGGAATCATTCCAGCAGGCAGAGTATTCAGTACCTAAAACTGTTGTAAAGATTACTGCATCAGACATCTATTATATAGTGTTAAAACCTAAGCAGAATGTACATTATGGAATTGCTAAGTTTTAAGAATACCTATAGTTCTTTATCGATTCTGGTTATCACCAGAATAACTTTATCAGATACATAGTCTGCAAGTGTTTTCTCCATTATATTCTGAGAAAAACCAGCAACAATGAAAAAGACCATCTAGAGCATCGGTTCTCAACCTATGGGTCACGACCCCTTTGGGGGTCGAACGACCCTTTCACAGGGGTCACCGAAGACCATCCTGCATTATCAGATATTTACATTATAATTCATAACAGTAGCAAAATTATAGTTATGAAGTAGCAATGAAAATAATTTTATGGTTGGGGGTCACCACAACATGAGGAA
>CAUYON010035548.1:0-15973 GCA_963573935.1 Arctocebus calabarensis
GGCGCCTGTAGTCCCAGCTACTTGGGAGGTGGAGGCAAGAGACTCACTTGAGCCCAGGAATTGGAGGTTGCTGTGAGCTGTGATGCCACAGCACTCTATCCAGGGTGACAGCTTGAGGCTCTGTCTCAAAAAAAAAAAAAATTTTTTTTTTGAGGCACACAGAAGATCCTCTTAGGGCATAACCAATCGAAAATAATGGGACTAGACAAATGAATAATGAGCCCATTGATTGGTATATAAAACACATTCCAGGTATGTATGTTGAATAAATTAATGGATTAATAAATAAATGACTAAATAAGTTGAAGGTCCCTTCATTTTAGCCTTGTGAGGAACAAAACTCTGTTCCTCTCTGAGCATTTTGGTGCAAACATTTTAATACCATTTAATGTCAGCAATTCAGAAAAGATACTAGGCTCGGCGCCTGTGGCTCAATGGGCTAAGGCGCCAGTCATGTACACCTGAGCTGGCAGGTTCGAATCCAACCTGGGCCTGCCAAACAATAATGACGGCTGCAACCAAAAAATGGCCGGGCGTTGTGGCGGACGCCTGCAGTCCCAGCTACTTGGGAGGCAGAGGCAAGAGACTCGCTTGAGCCCAGGAATTAAAGTTTGCTGTGAGCTGTGATGCCACGGCACTCTATCCAGGGTGACAGCTTGAGGCTCTGTCTCAAAAAAAAAAAAAAAAAGAAAAGAAAAGGTACTAAATAAAGTTACACCAATTCCTTAACATAAAAGGACTTGGAATTTCATATTTCTCCTCTGCAAATGGTCATTAGCATCAATAACACTGACAATATCACACCTTCCTCAAGAACCCCTGAAAGGACAAAATGCAATGATGTTTGTGTAGAGAAATAACTCTCCTAGTATGAATTTCTGTTGGTTATGGGCGTTAGGACACAGCTATGTCACTATGCAAATGATGGAATTGCGATTTTCCAAATAAACTAATAGCAAGAGTGTGTCTATTCAGTACCTAGGAAGTAATAGAGTCTTAACTGATGATGGATGAATAAATGGGTGGCATCCCCAGGTGGTTCTTCCATTAACGCTTCACCAAAAAATCAGATATCTGCCTGTCGTACTAGAAATGTTGAGGCCAGGCTTGGTGGCTCACACCTGTAATCCTAGCACTCTGGAAAGCCAAAGCAAGTGGATTTCTTGAGTTCAGGAGTTTGAGTCCAGCCTCAGCAAGAGTGAGATCCCCATCTCCACTACAAACAGAAAACCAGCCTGGCGTTGTGGTGGGCAGCTGTAGTCCCAGCTACCTGGGAGGCAGAGGCAAGAGAATCACTTAAGCCCAAGAGTTTGAGGTTGGGGTGAGCTATGACATCACGACACTCTACCCAGGACAATAAAGCAAGACTCTATCTCAAAGAAAAGAAAAGAAATGTTGACACTCATTCACTTTTCTCTTAGATTTCTCCTGTCCAATTTGAAAATGTGGCTTGATATAGAATCCATTAGAATTAATCCCCACTTTCCCATACATCTATTATTGTGTATTCCATGTGCATACATTTTTTTTCTTTGATAAGTACTTGGGAAACAATGATTGTAAAATAGTGGTTACTGAAGGTCAGGGAGAAAAATATCAGGTTGTAGGCTCTCGGTGGAAGCTTCTGGGCACAGTAAATGAGTGAGCCTCATTCCTGGGCAGGGAACGCAGGCCAATAGATGGCGTAAATGTTTATTTTAAGGGGGAGTCATTTATTTTTCAGGCAGAAAGTTTATACAGCTTGAGAGAATTATTTGAGAGGAAATGAGACCTTTGGCATATGATGCTTAAGGGGCTTGCCCACCTTCCTTCTCTGCCCAGCTATGAAAATGAGAAGGTTTATCCACAGCCCCTCCCCCCTCCTCCCCTGCCCACCACACACCTCCAGGTCTCAGCATGTAAACGTCGTGATTGTAAAGCTCCATGTTACAGCCTCAGATGGCTCCAAGTGAAGGATAAACTTAAGCAAGTTTTATGGATGGAATGAACCTGGGTGGCAGGTTCGAACCCGGCCTGGGCCAGCTAAACCAACAATGACAACTGCAATCAAAAAATAGTCGGGTGTTGTGGTGGGTGCCTGTAGTCTCAGCTATGTGGGAGGCTGAGGCGAGAGAATTGCTTAAGCCCAAGAGTTGGAGGTTGCTGTGAGCTGTGATGCCATGGCACTCTACCCAGGGCAACAAATCAAGGCTCTGTCTCAAATTCCTTGAAGCCAGGAAATCTGGGGATGTCACAGAGAGAACAAGCCTGGCCTGTGTCACTCATCTGGGATGTGCCCCCGGGCCTCTGTTGCTCCACTTAAAAATAGATTAAATGCTCTTCAAGGTCACTCCAACTCTAATATGACATCTTAGGAATGGCCACACTTCATATTTTTACTCACAGCTCTGTCTGGCAAAAGGCTTTTGTTGTGTCTTATGCTGAGTCCTGGATCATTCTTATTCCTTTTCTCAGCTCTCGTTCTTTCATCAATTCAGTAAACAATTTCATATTATAATATTATTCATAAGAATATGGCTAGAATATCTAAAAAGAAAAAGAAAATATTTGCATTTGAAGTTATTTTTCTTTTTTTAAGACAGAGTCTCACTTTGTCACCCTCTGTAGAGTGCTGTGTTGTCACAGCTCACAGCAACCTCAAACTCTTGGGACTCAAGCGGTCCTTAACACCCAACTATTTTTAGAGATGGGGTCTTGCTTGAGTCTAAGTTGGTCTCGAACTTTTGAGCTCAGGCTATCCACCTGCCTCAGACTCCCAGAGTCCTAGATCCACTGCACCCAGCCTTATTTTAAGTTAATTTAATTGAAAAATCCACGTGTTACAGGAAAGGAATATGTAAAATTCCAAACCTCTGACTTGTAAATTTGAATTACATATTTTGCTTTGTTAGGAAAATATTGCTGTTGGTCTGGTAATATTATATTTGAACAAAGCTTTGATTTAATTTTTATTTTTTAAAGTTTTTGTTTATTTGTTTGTTTGTTTTGAGACAGAGCCTTGCTTTGTTGCCCTGGGTAGAGTGCTATTGCATCACAGCTCACAGCAGCCTCCAACTCTTGGGCTTAGGCAATTCTCTTGCCTCAGCCTCCCACATAGCTAAGACTACAGGTGCCCACACAACACCTGGCTATTTTTTGATTGCAGTTGTCATTGTTGGTTTAGATGGCCCAGGCCGGGTTCGAACCTGCCACCATGGGTGTATGTATCTGGCGCCCTATCCACTGAGTTATGGGCACCAGCAAATTTTTGATGACTTTTACACATACAGTTGGCTTTCTTCCTGTGCATTTAATGAAAAGCATTATTCTGAAATGAAGTCTGGGCTATCCCAGGTTGCCAAACGTATCTGTAGCAGTCAAGGCAGATATCTCAGGTTTGGACAATCCAGAACTTTCTGATGGTGCTTGTCACTTTTTCTATCTCTTTGATATTTACCCAGCCTTCAAAAGCCTTCACTCAAATTGGCAAGGACAACATATGTATTCTTTTCTTATTTTAATTTTTCGTATGAGTAATATTTACTTAATAAAACCAAGCAAACAGAAAGAAAAAGCAATTTAATAACCACAAGATAGAAAAAAGAGATGTTGAAATTCTCTGGTGTAATATTGTTCACTTGTTTTCTATCTACACTTTTGCCGAAAACAGGAGTTACAAGAATTTTTTTAAGAATAAAATGATACAAAGGAAGAATAAGTTAACATGTTTTTTAAAAAAGAATATTGAGGCTTGGCGCCTGTGGCTCAATGGGCTAAGGCTCCAGCCATGTACACCTGAGCTCGAGGGTTCGAATCCAGCCCGGACCTGCCAAACAACAATGGTGGCTGCAACCAAAAAAAAAAAAAAAAAAAAAAAAAGGCCGGGCGTTGTGGCGGGTGCCTGTAGTCCCAGCTACTTGGGAGGCAGAGGCATGAGACTCGCTTGAGCCCAGGAATTGGAGGTTGCGGTGAGCTGTGATGCCACAGCACTCTACCCAGGGTGACAGCTTAAGGCTCTGTCTCAAAAAAAAGAATATTGATATCATGTGTAATTGTTAAGAGTGTTCTGGCTATGCATTTTGTAATTATCAAACACACAGGTTTTAAGGTTTGGTATGTTTCTGGAAATAATTATCAGTTGTGTTTATTGGCTCCAGGTCACTGCTCATCAATGAAGAGGTACAGATAAAAGTCAAACAGACACAGAAGTACTAGTCAATTCGGAAATACAGAATCAGAAGTTGAAAATAAATTTGATCAATTTTTCAGAAGACAACAATGTATTTTTCCTGAGTTCTACATAGGGACTTGAGAAATGTCCTTATTATGTGGTGAGTATAGTGCAAGAATTAGCTAATCTTAGAATTATAGAATGTTACCAGTACAATAGTTAAATGGTCTGATTCTATTACAGAAAAAAGTATGTATTTTTCTTTTTTTCAGACACTCACTCTGTCCCTCTGGGTCAAGTTCCATGGCTTTATAGTTCACAGCAACCTCGAGCTCTTGGTCTCAAGAGATCCTCTTGCCTCAGCCTCGCAAGTAAATGAGACTAGAGGCGCCTGCCACAATGCCCAGCTAGTTTTTCTATTTGTGGTAGAGGTGAGATCTCACTCTTGCTCAGGCTGGTCTTGAACTCCTGAGCTCAGGCAATCATCCTCCTTCAGCCTCCCAGAGTGCTGGGATTACAGGCGTGAGCCACCTTGCCTGGCCAGAAAGTATGTATTCTTAACATGTTGCATGTGTATGTCTATGACAGCTTTTATCTCTGCCTGCTTCTTCCAGATCTGTTTTTTTATTATGATCTCTTTGGTTTTATCCACATAAACTCTAAATCCTCCCCCTCATTCCCTCGTTCATTTTTTTTTTTTGAAGTTTTTGGCCAGTGCCACCTCCAGAATATAAATTGGGATAAAATACCCCTACCACAGAATTTAGCATTTCAACCATTTGTATGTGTATGTTACAGTTCAGTGTCATTAAGTACATCCCCATTGTTGTGCAACCATCACCATCCTCCATCCACAGAACTTTTCACATTTTAAAACTCAAACTTTGTACTTATTCAACAGTAACCTCTCATCTGCACTGCACCCCGTCTCCCTCGACCACTGCCATTCAACTTTCTGTCTCTATGAGATTGAGTGCTCTGTAAAAATGCTTCATATAAGTGCAGTCATTCAATATCTATCCTTTCATGACTGACTCCTTTCGCTTAGCATAACACCTGAAAGTTTGGGTCCTGTTTCAGCATGTATCAGCATATCTTTCCTTTTTAAGGCTGAATCAGATTCCGTTATGTGGACATATCAGATTTTGTGTGCCCACTCATCTGTCAGTGGACACTCAGCTTGCTTTTGACTAGTCCACAGAGTGTTGCTATGAACATGAGTGCTCAGATCGCTCTTCAGATCCCTGCTTTCAATTCTTTTGGGTATATTCCTCCAAGTGGAATTGCTGGATCATGTGGCAAGTCTACAGGAACCTTTTTGAGGAACTGTCATACTGTTCAGCATAGCAGCAGCAGTGTTTTAGGTTGCCACCAATAGTGTACAAGCATTCCAATGATTTTTTTTATTAAATCGTAATTGTGTACATTGGTGCAATCATGGAGCACAATGTGCTGACTTCATATGCAATCTGAAATATTTTCACTGAACTATTTAACATAGCCTTCATGGCCTTTTGATCACTATATGAAGACATTTATATTCTACATTTAGTAATTTTCACCTGTACCCTTGTAAGATGCACCGTAAGTGTGATCCCGCCAATCACCCTCCCTCCACCCATCCTGCCCCCTCCCTCCCCTCCCTTGCCCAATGATTTTTTATTTGGGGTTGATAAGAGGATACATACAATTAGTTTACGTTATTTGCATTTGTAAGGTAAAGTCTGAGCTGTAGTTGAGTCCTTCTCTCGGGACGTGAGCCATGGACCTCAACGTTGTACCCCATAGGTGGGAATTTATCAAACTCCCGCCCCCTTCTTGAATAGTGTTTTTTTCTCTCGTGTTGGCCTATAGTTGTTCATCTTACCTGTTTCACCTTAGTATCGTGTACATTGGATTCTTGATATACTTTACTTAGAAGAATGTTCCCCAAATCCTTCCAGGTAAATACAAAAGACATAGTCTTCATCTTTTTATGGCTGAATAGTATTCCACAGTATACATGTACCACCATTTATTAATCTATTCATGGGTTGATGGCACTTGAGTTGTTTCCACATCTTTGCAATTGTGGATTGAGCTATTGTCAACATTCAAGTGCAAATGTCCTTATGGTAAAATCCAACACTTGTACTTTCTGCTTTGTTTTGGGTTTGAGGTAGTCATCCTGGTGGGTATAATGTGGCATCTCCTTGTGATTTTAATATTCTTTTCCCGGATAATTTGTGATGTTGAATATCTTTTCATATGCCATGGTTTCCTTTTCCCCCAGTCAATAGAAGTCCTTTTTATTGAATAAAGAGATTCAATTTGGGAACAAGGAGACCCAACTTTACCATTTATCTGCTAGTACATGATTGGGCAGATAACTGCCTGTTGTTTAAATCTGACTTTTTTTTTTTTTTGAGATAGAGTCTCACTCTGTCACCTTGTGTAGAGTACCTGGTGTCATGGCTCATAGCAGCCTCATACTTGGGCTCAAGTGATCCTCCTTTCTCAGTCTCCGAGTAGCTAGGACTACAGGTGCTCAACAATGCCTGGCTAGTTTTTTTCTATCTTTCTGTAGAGTTGGGAGCTTGCTCTTGCTGAGATTGGTCTCAAACTCCCGAGCTCAAGTTATTCACCTGCCTGGGCCTCCCAGACTTCTGGGATTATAGCCATGAGCTATAATGACCAGCCCCAAACCTGACATATTTTGAAGAAGACAAACCCAGGCCAGCTAGAGTGGCTCACACCTGTAATCCTAACACTCTGGGAGGCCCAGGTGAGAGGGTCCCTTGAGCTCAGGAGTTTGAGACCAGCCTGAACAAGAGTGAGACCCCATCTCTAATAAAAATAGAAAAATTAGCCAAACATGAGGGCAGGTATCTGCAGTCCCAGCTACTAGGGAGGCTGAGGCAGGAGGATGCCTTGAGCCCAGGAGTATGAGGTTGCTGTGAACTAGGCTGAGACCACAACACTCTAGCCCAGGCAAAAGGGCTGAGTTTAAAAATAATAATGGTTTCCGAGCTGCTCAGGGAAGACCCATACAGTGTTGTTCTGGATTCCCACCGTAACTTAAAGGGAAATTTTCATAATGTCCAGAGCCTTTGACATCCTGCAAATGAAGGAGGAAGATGTCCTCAAATTCCCTGCAGCAGGAACCCACTTCGGTGGCGCCAACCTTGACTTCCACATGGAACAGCACATCTACAAAAGAAAAAGTGATGGTGTCGGGCGGTGCCTGTGGCTCAAAGCAGTAGGGCGCCATCCCCATATACCAGAGGTGGGGGTTCAAATCCGGCCCAGCCAAAAAACTGCAAAACAAATTAAAAAAAAAAAGTGATGGCATCTACATCATAAATCTGGAGAGCGCCTGGGAGAAGCTTCTGTTGGCAGTTCAGGCCATTGTCGCCCTTGAAAACCCTACTGATGTCAGTGTCATGTCCTCCAGAAACACTGGCCAGCAAATTGTGCTGAAGTTTGCTGCTGCCCCAGGAGCCACTCCCGTTGCTGGCCGCTTCACTCCCAGAACCTTCACTAGCCACATCCAGGCAGCCTTCCAGGAGCCTCGTCTTCTAGTGGTTACTGATCCCAGGGCTGACCACCGGTCTCGCACAGAGGCATCGTACGTTAACCTGCTACCATGCTCTGTGTCACACGGATTCTCCTCTGCGTTATGTGGACATCGCCATCCCGGGCAACAACAAGGGACCTCGCTCAGCAGGTCTGATGCGGTGGGTGCTGGCCCGGGAAGTTCTCCGCATGCATGGCACCATGTCCCGGGAACACCCATGGGAGCTCATGCCTGATCCCTATTTCTACAGAGATCCTCAAGAGATTGGAAAGGAAGAGCAGGCTGCTGCTGGGAAAGCTGTGACCAAGCAGGAATTTCAGGGCGAATGGACTGCTCCGCTCCGGAGTTTACTGCTGCTCAGCCCGAGGTTGCAGACTGGTCAGAAGGCTGCAGGTGCCCTCTGGGTCTCTTCAGCATCCCCACTGAAGACGGGGGCGCCCAGCCTGCCATGGAGACTGGTCTGCAGCTCCCACTGCTCAGGCCACCGAATGGGTAGGAACAACCGCTGAGTGCTCTTCAGCTGTTCTTCCACAAGCTCTTAAACAAGATGCAAGTAAAGTTGGAGGAAAATAAAACAATTGAAAACAATACATATAAAAATGATAATAAATAATAATCAATAATTTAAAAAAGAGGGCAATGGGCGGTGCCTGTGGCTCAAAGGGTAGGGCATTAGCCCCATATGCTGGAGGTGATGGGTTCAAACCCAGCCCTGGCCAAAAACTGAATAATAATAATAATAAAATAAAAAAGAGGGCAAACCTGGCTTTCACTTTTCTGTCCATTTTATATTTGATTTTATTATCTTCATTACATAAGAAATTCATTTAAGATCTTAAGGATGTTAATAAAAAATAAAAGAAATTCAACTTTGTTATCGAAGAAATAGAAAGTGCTAATGAGCAGGTAGAAAGAAAAAGTACGCTTGTAATCCCGCATCCAGAAATAAACACTATTAGTGTTTATAATAATATTAAATATACCATCTTCTAAGCAACCTTTGTGCTTAAAATATTACATTGGTCTTCCCAGCTCCAGAATGCAGGTCTACAAATTGTACTTATAAATACAATAAATAAATATTGGTATTATTGGTATAAATATTCCTTAGAAGCATACTATATTGTTTCAATAGATTATTTCCATCCTGCACATTTTGGAGTTTCCTATGAATACAGTGATTCCTTTATTTAGGGGTTCCTGAGTGATTCTGGAAGGTCCGATAAAGTGGCACATAAACACTGAATTAATTAAGACTTGGGGCTTTGGCCCTACATCGGGCTCTCTGCTGTCAGCTCGGAAAGATTTCTCCCCCCACCCTTTGAGCTCATTCCCGTTGTACAAGGGGGAGGTCATGACAAGGTCACGAGAAGACAGGGGATGATAATGCCTGTAGGAGGAGGTTGACTTCCGCAGAGAGGAGAAGGGGTCATTATTTATGAATAACCTACCATTTCCCAGCAGTCCTCAGAGTGCCCAAGTGCAACGCCAGTTCAACGCCCCTGATATTTAATATAATGAAGAGTCTTACGGCCCCCTGAGGTTACATCATGCAGGAAGAAAGTGGGATACGCACAAACACGAATATTGTTTTTCTCACTGAGTCACTCTCTTGATTTTCTTCCTGTCTGCCAGACACAGGTGCCAGACAATCTCCCACCTCCATTGCTCCAGTAAAAGTAGAACGGATGCGGGGACCCCGGTACCCCTCGGCCGGTTCTCTAGAGCACGGTTGCCCCGTGTCTTTCCTTCCACCGCTAGGGCTGGAGACGCCCCCACCTGAAACGCCCTCCGACCCACTTCCCACACGGCAGCCGAACGGGAGAAGCAGCTCAATCCACATGGGATCGTGATGACTGCAGTTGGCGCTCGCTGGTCACCGGCTTGTGTGCGCCAGGCCCCGGACTCAGTGCCTTGCACGTAACGAACATCCTGACTGCTGCACACAAAACCCCAAGAGGATGGTATTTCTATTCCCAGTTCATTCAAAAAAAAAAAAAAAAATTAAAAGGAGAAAGGGCAGAAGCTCAGAGGCCCAACCCCTCACAGCTAGTAAGTGGGGAGCAGGATTCCAGCCCTGGTCTGTGGGAGCGGGTGCTCTGCACCGCCTCTGAACTGTGCCTCCTTCGGCCGTGAGCAAGGTGGGAGTTCCGGTCTTAGACAGGTCACTGGGACAGCCGAGGCTTTCCAAAGAGAGTGTTAACCTCTCCTTTTAATCGACACATGACAGCCAGGTGCCACCATAAAAAGACCAGTTACTAAGGAACCAAATAGAAGAAGGAAAGAGGTAGGAAGGAATATGTGCTAGGAATGAAGAGTTGTTGTTTTTTGTGGACACAGGGGAACCGACATGGTCTGGGGCATCAGACCTTCCTGGTCTCAAATGCTGGATTTGCTACTTAATAGCCGTGTGACTTTAGGCCACTTCCTTGACTCTTTGAGGTTCTTACCTATAAACAATAACAATGTATAGTTGGTAATTCTGTTGTGAGGTTTATATAAGACAATAGGAATAAAGAGTCTGGTGATTACACAATTGCACATAAGTGTATACATACATATACATAGAAATTAATATATATGAATGCATGAGACACACACATACATATGTATACATAAAATATAAGGCCCCAAACTAAACACAATGCATATATGTATGTATATGTAAATATCTATGTGTGTATATATGCAATCTTGCATATATATGTATTAGATCAAAAGCAAAGTATCTCAAGAATGGAAGAAAAAGTATCCAATGTACACAGCCCTACTATGAAGTTGATTTATAGCTTTCATACGAAGGTATAACCCAACTATAGCACAAGAATATGGGGAAAGAGGCAAGGGAGAGGAAGGAGGGGGGAAGTTGGGGTGGAGGGAGGGTAATTGGTGGGGCCACACCTACGGTGCATTTTAGAAAGGTACAGGCAAAACTTACTAAATGCAGAATACAAATGTCTTCATACAATAACTAAGAAAATTCCATGAAGGCTATATTAATCAGTTTGATGAAAATAGTTCAGATTGTATATGAAACCAGCACATTGTACCACTTGATTGCACTAATGTACACAGCTATGATTTAATAATAAAAACAATGAAAAAAAAAATAAGTACAGACTGGGTGCCCATAGCTCAGTGGTTAGCCACATACACCAGGGCTGGTGAGTTCGAAAGCAGCCTGGTCCTGCTAAACCAAAAAAAAATATCCAGGGGTTGTGGTGGGCACCTGTAGTCCCAGCAACTCAGAAGGCTGAGGCAAGAGAATGACTTAGGCCCAAGAGATTGCTGTGAGCTATGACACTACAGCACTCTACAGAGGGCAACGAAGTGAGAATCCATCTCAATTTCTTTCTCATACAAGAGTAAATTATTCTTCTTTGAATGTCCCTTCTTCAGTGACACACCCCTGACGATTCTGTGAGAACTGTTGTAAATGACCATTTCATACCTTAAGTTCTCCAATTTGTTGTAAACTTTCTCTTAAAATAATGTTACCAGGCAGCACCTGTGGCTCAGCGAGTAGGGCGCCGGCCCCATATACCGAGGGTGGCAGGTTCAAACCTGGCCCTGGCCAAACTGCAACAAAAAAATAGCCAGGCGTTCTGGCAGGTGCTTGTAGTCCCAGCTACTTGGGAGGCTGAGGCAAGAGAATCGCCTAAAGCCCAGGAATTAGAGGTTGCTGTGAGCTGTGTGACGCCATGACACGCTACTGAGGGTGATAAAGTGAGACTCTGTCTCTACAAAAAAAAAAAGAAAAAAAATTACTAATTAAAACACACACACACACATATTTTTAAAGAATTTGGCATATCTGGGGCAGTACCTGTGGCTCACAGGAGTAGGGTGCCAGCCCCATATACCACAAGGGGGCGGGTTCAAACCCAGCCGTGGCCAAAAACTGCACACACGAAAAAAAAGAATTTGGCATATCTGATGTGGTTTAGGCCAAATTAAGTGTTCATGGTTTCTGACCAGTGAAATGTGAGGGAAGCAGAATTTGGGGAGATTTGCTTTCTCTTTCCTCTCTACTCTGTCCCCCACCCTCTTTCTCTCTCTTCTCTTCCCCCGTCCCCCCCATTTCTCTCTCTCTCTTTTCTCTCCTCCTTAGTGTTGCTCTGCAGCATCCCTCACCAATAAAGACCTTTTGTAGAAAAAAAAAAAAAGAGGCTCGGCGCCTGTGGCTCAGCGGGCTAAGGCACCAGCCACGTACACCTGAGCTGGCAGGTTCGAATCCAGCCCGGGCCTGCCAAACAACAATGACGGCTGTAACCAAAAAACGGCCGGGCGTTGTGGTGGGCGCCTGTGGTCCCAGCTACTTGGGAGGCGGAGGCAGGAGACTCGCTTGAGCCCAGGAATTGGAGGTTGCTGTGAGCTGTGATGCCATAGCACTCTATCCAGGGTGACAGCTTGAGGCTCTGTCTCCAAAAAAAAAAAAAACTACCAAAAAAAAAAAAAAGAATTAGGGGAGATTTAAGGATAGATTCATATGAAACCAAAATAATAAATATTTCCAGAATACCTACTTATTACAAACAGAATTTATATGAGCATATGAGCATGCATGTGGAGATTTACGCTGGATAGTGTTTTGCAGATATTGCCTGGATCGAGGCCACAGGCCACCAATGCACAGAGAGGTTGCTCTTGTCTCTAGAACACACAGACACACTTCTCGTCACGGCAGAAGATGACACTCCTAGATTGCTGTTGCCTTGAATGCAGCTCAGCACAGGACTGGACCAAAGGGCAGCTGGACCTTATACAGGTTACAGCAGGACTTGCAGGTGATGTGGAAAGGCTTGGACTTTTATTGTATATGGCCTCAGAGGAGAGGGCTAGCCAGTGGGTGGGAGCTACTGGGAGGCTGATTTCAAATCCTTTGCCTCTTTTCCCTTCTTCATCTTTTTTTAGTAATGTAAATCTTACAATGTTCTCTCTACCTCCAGCTTTAAAACTCCCTTAAAATTGTCAAAATCTGAATTGCAAAAGTGGGGAGAGGAAGAAAAACATCCTGGGAGGTTGCAAATGCAATGCACTAAAACATTGTTGTGTGGCTCAAGCCTCTAAGGCGCCAGGCACGTACACCTGAGCTGGCGGGTTGGAATCCAGCCCCAGCCTGCCAAACAGCAATGACGGCTGCAACCAAAAAATGGCCGGGCATGGTGGCGGGCGCCTGTGGTCCCAGCTACTTGGGAGGCAGAGGCAGGAGACTCACTTGAGCCCAGGAGTTGGAGGTTGCTGTGAGCTGTGATGCCACAGCACTCTACCCAGGGTGACAGCTTGAGGCTCTGTTTCAAAAAAAAAAAAAAAATTGTTTTTTGTCACTCTCTGTTGTACACTAGTTCTAACTTTTATGTCAAATGGCCTCCGACCAGAATGGATAAACACAACAAAACTGTCAAGACTAACCACTGGTGAGGCTGTTGAGCAACTGGGACTCTCGCCTGCTGCTGTTGAGAATGTAAATTGCTACTATCACTTTGGAAAACTGGTTGGCAGGACCTAATAAAATTGAACATATGTATGCTCCTATGGCCCAGAAATTCCACTCCTAAATGCATTCTTCCCCCTAAAATAAATGCTTATGTAACACCAAAAGGCACACATTACAAAGTTTGAAAAATAAAAAATAATATTTAGAACACATTTATCTGTTATATCCCCAAACTGGAAACAAATCACATGTCCACTGAGAATAGAATGGCTAAATAAATGTGATTTGGTCATGAAATGGAATATTATACAGTCATGAAAAAGGACAAACTACCACCACATGCAACAATCTGGGCGAACTCACAGGCATAATGGGACCAAAAGGAACCAGATATAAAAGGGATCACGCTGTGTGGTTCTGCTTACATGAAGTTCAAACATAGCCAAAGACCTTATGATAGAAGTCAGAATAGAGATTGTCTCTGTGAGGAGAGGTCACCAGGAGAATATTTGTGGCAGACTACTGGGGTGCAGACCTTGATGGTAGTCACACAGGTAAACACACACAGCAAAGAGAGCCAACTGCATGCCAGATTTGTTCACTTTATTAGATGTAAGTTATACTTCCATTAAAAATTAAAAATGAGCTGCCGATGGTGACTCATGCCTGCAATCCTAAGCAGTCTGGGAAGCGGAGGTAGGAAGACCCCTTAAGCTCATGAGTTTGAGACCAGCCTGAGCAAGAGCCCCCATCAATACAAAAACAGAAAAGTCAGCCAGGCATTGTGGTGAGCATCTATAGTCCCAGATACTCAGGGGCTGAGGCAGGAGGATCACTTGAGCTCAGGAGTTTGAGGTTGCTGTGAGCTAGGCCGAGGCCATGGTACTCTAGCCTGGCAACAGAGTGAGACTCTGTCTCAAAAAAAAGAAAAAAAAATTAAAAAGAAACATGCCTTTACTATGTGAGAGGGACTGTTTGTAAATAAAGGAGTTTCTGAGAGAAAATCAGGAGAAGGGTGTTTCCAGGTAAGCCCAGCATGTCCAAAACAGAAATGGAAATAGTATTCTCTCCCGTAAGTTTTAATGATAGCCTCACGCTCCAATGCTGATGACACCCATGGGAAATACTGACCCTTTCTTGGCCCCTTGTCCCCTGCCTGTCATCCCCTCCCCAGAAACGGACATCCCAGGCACTTCCGTTGGGATGTGACAAAGTGTCTCCTCCTGCCACAGGACACTCAGCCAGCGTCACTGGTCACTCTGTGGAAGGTTAATTGCTGGTCCCTTGCCGATAATTACACCCACGGCTGGAGCATGAAGCAATGCAACAAATTTCACCATTGCAGGGTACAGAGGGCAGGGGAGAATCCCAAAGCTGTTGAGACTGAAGCTCCCAGTTTTTGAGATTTATGGCACAGCAACTATCCCAGCCTGTCACACCAAAGCCTCAGGTGGGAAAAGAGTTGATAGGGACACCAAAAACCTCAGTGACCAGTCATTTTTGTTCACCTCAAGGTCACAGGTCACATGAAATCTCTCTCTTGTTTGACTTGGGAACTTGGAAGCTCTGGGCATGACCTCCTGTCCCAAGAGACCGTTCTATCCTTCTCACACACTTTTGGGCATCTGAGAAGCGGCAGTTGGGATGGCTCTAACTTTACCCCTTCTCTGCCAGCCACTAGGAGAAAAGTCTCCACTATTAGTATTAGTAGTAGGGACACCTAATGTCTGATCATTGCTTCAAAATGATCTGGATGAGGGTTAATCTTGATGGAGTTATAGACAATCCCTAGATAGGGCATGTGTCAGTAATCAATGTATGGGTCATGAGTACATGGAGGTTCATAAAACCGCCATTCTCTCTAGTTGTGCATTTCTTTGAAATTTTCACATTTAACACATTTTCGAAATGGTTCCCTAGACTTCTAAATATAATGAACAATCAATTAAGCTGAGAGAAATAAAATAAAAAGTAAGAATCCAATGGAGGCCTTTAAAAACAGGCATTTCAGGAGCCAGGCATGATGGCTCATGCCTGGAATCCTAGCACTCTGGGAGGCTGAGATGGGAGGATTGCTTAAGGCCAGGTGTTCAAGATCAACCTGGGCAACATAGCAAGATTCCTGTCTCTATGAGAATTTTTTTTTTTTTGAGACAGAGCCCCAAGCTGTCAACCTAAGATAGAGTGCCATGGCATCCCAGCTCACAGCAACCTCCAATTCCTGGGCTCATGCGGGTCTCCAGCCTCCGCCTCCCAAGTAGCTGAGACTACAGGTGCCCGCTACAACGCCCGGCCATTTCTTGGTTGCAGGCGTCATTGTTGTTTGGTGGACCCAGGCTGGATTCAAACCCACCAGCTCAGGTGTACGTGGCTGACGCCTTAGCCCATTGAGCCACAGGCGCCAAGCCTCTATGAGAAATTTTTAAAAATTAGGCGTGGCAGTGTGCAACTGTAGTTCCAGTTGCTAGGGAGGCCAAGGCAAGAGGATCGCTTGAAACCCAGAGTTTGAAGATGTGGTGAGCTGTGAAAACATCACTGCACTGTAGCCTGATTGAAAGCATTATATCCTGAATCAAAAAAATAAAATAAAAAAGGCATCTCAGGCATCAAATGGAGCAAAGGGAAATGGCAAATGCATAGCAAAGCATGTGTTTGCTTCAAAAAAGCTCCTCAGGCTCGGCACCTGTGACTCAATGGGCTAAGGCGCCAGCCACGTACACCTGAGCTGGCGGGTTCAAATCCAGCCCAGGCCCACCAAACAACAATGAGGGCTGCAACCAAGAAATGGCCAGGCGTTGTGGCAGACGCCGGTGGTCCCAGCTACTTGGGA
>CAUYON010035549.1:0-14609 GCA_963573935.1 Arctocebus calabarensis
AAAAAAAAAAAAAAAAAAAAAAATAGAAGTAGGCCTCAGCATGAATCCTGAAGAATGATAGAATTAACATGGACCCCAGGATAAGAATATGATATTCCTGTTAAGAGAACTCAATATAGTAATCTCCCCATTACTCGGCACCCATGGGGATTGGTAGCTTCTAGACAAATGTAGTTTCTGATTGCTAGAGTTACTGTTAAAAATAGGCCTAACTAATTCTATGCCCCACACCATACCATACACTCTGTATTGACTTGATATTAATATTGAAATACACTAATTAAAATAAAATTAAGGCAAAGACAAATTTCACTTACTACAACACAGTTTTACTGTATTATAAAAAAGCATTGTAAATGCAGTGTACAATTTTAGTTCTTCTCTCCCCATTTTTTTTAACTTCATGTAACACATAGAATACTTAAAACTATTACAGAGAACACATGTGAGTCACTGGAGTGATGCCCGAAGCTCCAATTTACTGAGCATACTAAGGGCACCAAGTTTAAAGTCTGATTATTTTATTATTATTATTTTTTTTTTGGCCAAGTTGTGTGCTGGTTTCTTGAGTTCTGGATAATGAAGAGTTTACTGTTCTATGGGTGCCTGGAGCTGCCTTGTCTCAGGAAGTTTTTCACATGCAAAAAATGGTTTACATTTACTCATTAATACATTTAGCAAATATTCTATATCTGTTATCTATTTTCCCAGGGGCTAGAGATATAGCAATGAACAAAACAGTGGAATTTATAACTGATCTTTGAAAATGCTGTAAGAATACATACAACTATTTCCTTCTTTTGTATCACTACTCCATGAGCAGACTAGAAAGAAATACATTAAAATAATACTGTGTAACATTGTTTAATTTGGACTCTTATGTTTTATATATTAAAAATTTCTGGCTATAGATAAAAAAAACCCAAAACATATTTAGAGAGGTATTGAACTTTAGTAAGTAGAATAGATATTTTCAGCCGTGACTCACTGGTACTGGTACTTATTTATTTATTTTTAGGTTTTGGAGAGTTTGTATGATTCAATACTTTTTTCCCCCTTCTATATTTTGTTCAAATGATTACTAGTATGTTTGGTAACATATAAATTCTCATCTAGGCCCTGCCTTATTTTCTCACCATCTAAATGTTTAATAGTTACATTACACTTTAATAGATGTCAACAAAGTTGTAGAGAGGAAAACAATAATAACAATTAACAATTTACAATTGCACATGAACTTTATGCCCACTCTGTATTAAGCCAAGAACATACAGTGTGGTAGGTCTATTTATTTCCTGCTATTTGAAAAACCTGAGTGAAGCAGGGAATATACTAAGAAGAGAGCTTAATTTTGGTTTTATGTAAATATTTTGTTCAAATCCAAAATAAAACTTTTCTAGAAAATGTTACATGAGTTCAGACTCATATCTGTCTTGGGTAAATATTTCCCTGCCCAATTTGCTAATGTATTTCTTCCTTTTTTTTTTTTTTTTTTAATTTAGATACAGAGTTTCACTTTGTTGCCCTAAGTAGAGTTCTGTGGCATCACAGCTCACAGCAACCTCCAACTCCTGGGCTTAAGCGATTCTCTTGCCTCAGCCTTCCTAGTAGCTGGGACTACAAGTGCCTGCCACAATGCCTGACTTTTTTTTTTTTTTTTTTTGGTTGCAGTTTGGCTGGGGCTGACTTTGAAACCTCTACCTTCAGTATACAGGGGGCCGGCGCCCTACCCACTGAGCCGCAGGCTACAGTAAGTTCAAATGCATCCTCCCTGCTGCAATCAGTGTCACATGCCTGATCATCTAGATTGGAACTCTTCAAGGCAGTGACTGTACAAGCTCTGTAAGTGCCACCTCAACTTTTCCTTTGCTCATCTGAAAATGTATCCGTCACTTTTCTGCCTGTGCCGTATTATTGTGTGGTCATTCTGCACATTCTTCCCCTCACTTTGTCATTTTATTTTTATTCAGCGAACTATCCAGAGTCATTTACAAACTTGTTTCCATATGTACCTAATCATTTACAAAATTGCTGAACAAAATATGTTGCCCTGGGGCAAATTTCTGGGTAAAAAACTGGTTATCTGGAGGGATGACATTTATTTTAACATTAAAAAGGAAAACCTCAGGATGATACGTGTGTGTGTGTGTGTGTGTGTATGTGTGTATGTGTTTTATATCTTGCTTTTAGAACAAAGTAGTTTAAGCAAATTAGTTCTGATGTCATGTTGGAGCAGTTCATATTTTGGGTTATCATTATTTCTAATGTGTAACCTGTTTTTATTTTGTAGAGAAATTCTTACAATATGGAATATGCAAAATAAAACAATCACAGAGTCCGAACAATAAAGTTAAACAAGATTATCATTTTAATGTATTTATTTTTAGCGTTCTATGTAGCAGTGAACAAAAGAAAGAAACTGCCATATGCATTCTTATAGAAGTTTTAAAGATCAGTTACGAATCATGCCTTCCCCCTGCGGGTTATTTTTTGACCTTCTATGTACCGCTATGGCTTCCACTTGGAGCTGCTTCTGGTTTCCAGCACTTTGGGCCACCGTTCCAGCCTTTATGCTTTGGGACGATCCATACTGCAATGGAAAGCACAATCCTCAAACTTCTGGACAATATCTAGAGGCAAAGAGGAGAATGGAATCCCGAGTGGGGTTAGAATTGCCTGAGACACTCCGATGGCTCCATTCGGCAGGCATCGTTCTGATATGTTAGGAATGTCAGAGGCAACAGTCTCCCGCTTCCTTTGAGTTAACTTGCTTTTTTATTTTCCCCACCTCATAGTCCTAAAATTTCAGGTTGTCATTTTGGGAAATATTTGTCTTCTTTTCACTTGAAATTTCCTCTTCTTTGATTCACTTGAATACGTTTAAGGGCATGTTTGCAACGTTGGGGGACATAAAATATGCTTTCCATTGATCCCATGTGCCCCTCGGTGAAGGCTTGATTCCCTCAGGTAATACTCATCTCTGCAGTCCCGAGAACAGTGGTTCTGGACCTTCCTAAGGCCGTGAACCTTTAATACAGGCCAAAGGGGTCGCGACCCACAGGTTGAGAACTGCTGCCCTAAAACCTTGTCTAGAGATGTTCACACAGAATGGAGGATGTGATCACTGATTATCACTGCCAGGCCTCCACCCTTCTTTGGAAAATTATATATTATGTCGGTGTCTCAATGTATAAAATTTTCTAAAAACCTGTGATTTATCTGCAGCCAGTTGATTAATCAATCTAACACACTTGCACGCATTTTCTGACATTAGAACTGTTAATTACTAACTTAAGTGGTAGATTGTTTGTAAAGAGGGAGACAATTATTCTTCCCATTCTTAGACCTCTTTGCAATAAGACGTGGCTGCTTCTCCTGTTAAGAGGAGGAACTTATTTCTCCACGCCTAGAATATGGGCTCGGTACATGACTTGCTAACAAGATCTGAGGCAAACAGAGATTAGACAAGTGTTTATGGACCAGGCCTTGCTCTCTTCTCCTGTGCTAATTTGTTGTCATGTGAACAAGCTGGATTCACCTTTTGGAGGAGCTGTCCCAGGTGAGCTTTACCCTACATTTCCAAGAGAAGCCACCCCTAGACTCTCCAGCCTCCAGCTGAACCAATCCATAGTAGTTGGCCCAGTTAACACACAAAATCGTGGTGAAAAAAGAAATGCTCGGTTCCATGGGAATAGTTTATTATGCAGTAAAACTTAACTAATTTAGAAGTTGTACCAGAAGTGGGAGGATGATGAAAGAAAATCTTAAAACGTATAGTGATGGCTTTGGGATCAGACAGCAAATGGAGGCTAAAAAAGCAGTGGGGAAACTTCTAGCAAAGCCTGAATAAAAAGGCAAGCAAGCTGTTAGCAGAGGCTAGAAAAGTGGTGAGGGAATACTAATAGCAGGCTGGAAAGATGGTAATCCATGTTATGGAGTTGCAAACAATCGACAAAAGTGTCACAGGAAAAAAAAATATGCAATAAACTTACAGATTGGACTAGGAAAATTGTATGGCAAAATGGTGAAAAAGTGTCAGTTGGCTTCTGCTAGCTGCACCAGATAGGAAACTGCAAGAGAAAGATGAACTAAAGAAAGAATATCTGGCAAGCAGAATTTAGAGATCTACAGAAAAGACAAATTTGCTGGGTTGGAAAATAAAGCTGTTTTCATCCCCAGTTTCTTCAGCCAGAAGAAGATTCTTAAAATAAGAATATCTTTAGGAAAAAAGGATAAAATTAAGGGTATGACTGTAAGATCCTTTTCAAAGTCCTTTGATAGATTTAGGATGGTGCCTAGTAAATGTCCAGCCAAGCAAAAGAGCTTTGAAAAATTTTAAGGACATTTTCCCAAGTCAACTTAACCTGATGGCCAAATAAGAGAGGTGTCTATTTCCAAAGAGGTCATGGATGTGGCCTTTTGGGGTATGGAGAAGACTCGATTCTGCTTTACAGAAGAGTTTTTAAAAGACGCTTTATGAAAACATTGCCTGCTTTTGCTAAAAAGGACAGAAGCAAATCAAAGGAGACTTGGTGTCCCCAACTTTCTATGGGTTGGCCTCTGGTTTCTAGAGGGCAAAGCCAAGAACAGCACAGAACAGTGAAATCGGGAACTATTCATCAGCACTCTGATTGGGCCCTAGTTAAGGAACTGGTACAGTAATTCCCTGCTTCCAATGTAGAAGTCCTTATTAATATTTGCCTGGTCAGATCTCACAATAGTCATGAACCAGTGACTGCTTTGTGCTTCTCTTTTTCCCGTTTTATGCGGCAGGGCTTACTGGCTCCTGCGAGTCCCCCTCACTACTGTATGTTGTGTGAGTGTGTGAAAGAGGCAGCTAAAGTAGGGGTGTCCAACCTGCAGCCCACGGACCCCATCCTGATTATTTTATTTTTATTTATTTATTTTGAGAGATAGAGAATCTCCCTCTCTGCCCTGGGTAGAGTGCTGTGGCAACATAGTTCACAGCAACCTCAAATTCTTGGGCTTAAGCAACCCTCTTACCTCTGCTGCCTGAGTAGCCAGGACTACAGGCACCCACCAGGGGTAGTTCTTCTACTTTTAGTAGAGACTCAGTCTTGCTCTTGATCAGGCTGGTCTCAAACTCCTGAGCTCAGGTGACTCACCTGCCTTGGCCTGCAGAGTGCTGGGATTATAAGTGCGAGCCAGCATGCCTGGCCTCCATCCTAATTTTGTGAGGACATACTTTGCTTATCTGTGGTGCTGGATATCACAAAAAGTGTGTGCGGACCTTTTTTGTTCATCAGCTTTTCTTAGTGTTTACATATTTAATGTGTGGCCCAAGACAACCTTATTCTTCCAATGTGTAGCAAAGAAGAAAAAAGGCTGGACACCCCTGCTTTAGTCATAGTTCTCCTTATTAAAAGAGGCTGCACTTGGGAAGCCTCATCTGAAGAGATTCCTAAGTATCTGGAGGTGATTTAGATGTATATCCTTCAAGCCTGATACCATAATGGAATATGACTGTAGAAAAAAGTGATTATATTTTACATGTGAAAAGAAAGTGCATTTTGCGACTAGAGGGCAAACTATTACCAGTTGCTTGCAAAGATGGCCTCAATAATTTCTCCTATGTTTTATGAACATCTCTTAAGAGTGTAACTTTCCCACGCTTCCCAACAAAAGGCAGAATTTGACTCTTCCTCCCTTGAAGTTGGATTTAGCCAAATGACTTGCTTTGAACAATGGGACATGAAGGAATATGGCATAAGCCAGAGATGGTAAGGTGCTTGCCTTTAGGAACACTTCTCTGTTGCTGCATGTGTCATCCTCAAACAAGGAAGTAAACAGTTTGGAGCTGCCCACTGGAGAGGCCACATAGAAGAGAACTGTAAAATTTTCAGAAATGTGAATGAGGATTTCTGGACCATCCAGCTCCGGGGGAGCCACCAGTCACCCACAGCCACATGAGTGAGACCTGATAAGCCAGCAGAACTGACCAAATGATCCCAGACCACACTTCCAATCCACTGAATCATGAACTAATTATTTGTAATCACTGTGTTTTAGAGAGGCTTGTTATGCAGCACAAGCTAACTGATACAGACTCTTCATTGAAAATAAAAATTAAAGTGGGAGATTGCCATAAAACTACCTTTTTTTTTTTTTTTTTTACTTTACCTTCATGTTCTTGAGCTTTTCCAAAATTGACCTCAACTAGTTCCATCAATACTCTACTGGCTTTTATTTCTTTGTTTGAAAAACTTTAGTGTTTGATTTTTGGATTTTCCTGTGATGTACCCCGGTAATTAAGGAGTTTTTGACCTATTATAACTACTAGTTACTGCTGGTTTGCATTTGGTCTGCTACATTTTACAGGATTCCCATTCTTCTTCCTGGAAAATTCTTTTCCTCCCTAAAAAACTCCTTTTCCCTACCCCCAACAGCCTTCTTTCCTTTGCTATTTAGTGTTTATTTTTAAATGCCTCTTCTTGTTTGGGCTGAGGTGAACGTTTTCCCCAAGTTTCCAATAAGCTGTTCTTAAACAATCTTCAGGCTTCTTCATGGCTATTTACTTTCAAAACTATTTCATGTTTCCCCCCTAATAAAGTCCACATTTTTTCATGGTTCTTTTTTACAAAACAGACTAACTTCCCAATGAATATTTTTGGTTTTCCTTTCTTGCCAGAGTGTTGGCCTCAATCACACAGTGTCACCTTTGAACAGGAATTCCTTGAGGGACTCCTCTCTTAGGGACAACCCTACAGATGAGCAAGGCCACCACCATTCCTTTTCTGTGGTGGCTGAAAACCAAGGCTTGCTTGTCCTACCTAAAGTGTATCCTTGAGCTATTGGGAAAATTCTGATGGAATTGAGGTAGAAGGAAAGATGTTATTTTGTTATACATTGGCCTTTTTCTGCCTAATCAGTCACCTCTCCGAGGATAGTCTCTTGCAGTAATTATCTGGCATAAATTTATGGCATCTTCTCATTTTCCATATTAGACTCAAGACATTTGCAAGTAGGGCCCAGGTTTCAGTCATCTTTATATCTCTTAGTGAGCTCCACAATAGGAAGTATATTGTGAATATCCGAATAATGAACAATTAACTGATCAATTGATAAATTAATCTAAGCTATGCCCTGGGAAAGAACTTCTTTGGTGGGAAAGAGGAATGATAAATAGCTCTTCTAAATGAACTGTTTGTTCATCTTACTGGTCTTGCTTTCTTATATTGCTAGGAAAAAAGAGGCAGAAAAAAAGGCAGGGTGAAAAACATACCAACAAATAGCATTCTCTGTCCCCACCTCAACCTATATACACTACAGTGCTGTCATGTATTTCTCAAAAGAAGCTTGGGCCTGCTCCACTGGTTCTGCTGATATCCCTGAAGGGTGGACAGAAATTATGGAAGATGACAATGGCATAGTTTTTTAATGTCCCTGACTCCTCATTAAAAACAAACAAAGCTGTGACTATGGCAAAACCAAAGACCTACACACTTGTGGTTCTCAATCTGTGGGTCGCAACCCCTTTTTAACAATGAAAATATATTGCAGCATTAGGAAGGATGAGAACCACTGCTATGCACAAAAGTATATGAAAAGTTATCCCCATGGTCTTCCAAATATGAATGTCAATACACCATCAAAAATGACAAGACCTGGCAGCCAGATCTTTGAGGGGAGAAGTAGAGGGGAGTCAACTGGGTCTCTTTTAGTCCTGAGAATAGGTGCCTGGTGAGCTTGTCTGAGAACCACAGCCAAAAAGCTATGACAGTATCCTGCAGGCTCCAATTCACAGGTGAGTAAAATGGATTATGTTGCTATAAACTTTAATGGTTCTGGAGGCATCTGGGCCCTATAAACTCTCAAAACTATCAAAACAAAGCTGTCTTCCAAAATAAAGCCTTGTGCTAAGGAGAAATTGTTAGGAATACAAAGGGAAAAAAGGAGGCCATTGTTATTTTCTTTTGAAAACCTTATTTATTTGAGGAGATTGTGGTTATAGAGTATGATTGTTTAAAACAAAAGAATAAAGAGAATATTGTTCTTGCAGAAAATGGAAGCATGCAAAAATGATATGCCACAAAATATCTGAAAACAGCTGATTGTGGTTGACAGAATAATGACCCCTTGAAGAGGATGACAGCCTAATCCTCTGAACCTGCAAATGTGCTGGGTTGTGCAGCAAAAGAGAATTTAGGTTGTCAACCAGGTGACTGTAAAATAGAAAGATTAGCCTTAGACATCACAAGGACTCCTATAAGAGGAAGAGGACGCCAGGAAAGGCAGAACCAGAGAGACTGTAGTCTGAGACAGAACCAGCCCAACACTGTTGGTTTTGAAGGGCATGGGCCAAGGAATGTAGGTAACTTCTAAAATTTGCAAAAGACAAAAAAAAAAAAAAAGATTCTCCCCTAGAGCTTCCACAAGGAGCACAGCCTTATTAGCACCTTAATTTTAGCCCAGTGAGGCCAATTTTGGACTTCTGACTTCAACAACTATAGGACAACAAATATGTGATATGTTAAGTAAGGCATTAAGTTTATGATGATGGTTTATAGTAGAATTGGAAACTAATACACTGGTATTTCAAAATTTCCTAAAAAATTAAAAAAAAGAAGGTATGAAGAATGAACATGAATAAAAATTGTAAAAGTTAGAAATTGAGAAAAGCAAGATAAAATGACAGATGCATAGAGAATGGAAAATTTCTTTTTCTTTTTTTTAAGAATGGAAAAATTTAAACAGCCATTTTAGAAATTTGGAGAAAAGTACAAAGGATATGAAAATGAGTAAAACTCCTTACTGATAATGTCTTTATAGAAACGGGAGATGGAAAGGAGGAAATAATTATAAAACAAATCAGGAAGAAGATTAAAAAGGTTTCAAAAGTAAATGACAGAAACAAAGGTTCATGAAGAAGATGGAACATAAATGCAGTAAGAGTCCTTATGTGAAATCAAGGCAAGGGGATAACATATACTCTAACAATGATAAATTGAAACAATTGAAATAAAAGCCTATTTTAAACTTATTAAAATTGAAATATCACATACCTGGAAAAGAACTACAACTTAGGCAAATATTGAAATGTAGTCCATTAAATATATTAGATTAAAAAAAATACCTTCAGCATCAAGGCAAAAGAAAATCATATTGTCATTGGAGTTTTCAACAGAGATTAACAGAGTTAACGTATTTAAGGTACTCAAGGAGAGGAATTGTGAGTTGCATTTCCTATGTACTCTAACCAACTGTCAAAATAAAGGCTGCTAACAAGGGGTTTTGAACGTGTGGTGACTTAGGGAACATTTTTCCCATGAACACTACCTGAGTGTTGTACCAAAGATTATCAGAGAACCAAAAGATTGGAGAGACTCCAATGTTTAATAACATAATGCTTGGATTTTCTCTGACAGTATAGATGTGAACAATGATAAAAAGAGAAAAAATGTACAGTGTTGATAAGAAGTTGACCAACCTACTGATTGCTTTAAAAGGGTATATATGGGCTGGAACAAAAAGAGTATTATAATATTTCAAATATGATGCTGTAAAAAGGGCAAAGGGGCAAAAGGATACTAGATAACTTCTATGTGGCTTATAGTGGTGAATCAACAAACAATAACCAAAAATAAAACTAAGGGTACTATACAATGATATGAATATAAGCTTTTTAAAGTATTAGTACAGTGTGTGTACCATAACTAAGGCAAAATGCATTGGCATATTGATCATGCCAGTGAAGTTAAGCAGACTTAATTCACCCATTAAAATAAAAAAAAACCCTTTGTTAACTAATTAACAAAACAAAATTGAACACTGTACTGAATAATAAACATATTAGAAAGTAAACTTAAGACCAAATGCATTAAGAGGTGCAAAAATAAGACTTGATAGTGCTAATGGCTACAATTCATCCAGTAACTCAGTGCTAACTTTCATAAAGCAGAAAGTATATTGATAAAATAAATCTCTAACATCTGTCTCTAAATCCAAGTCAAACCAAATGAACAAATATTAGTTAGAGTTAGGCTGTACCAGAGTACAATATAATTGATAAAGTAGATCTTATAGATAGATACACACCCAAATATATATGTATATATAAATTCCAATAATGGAGGGATCTTTTTTAAATCAAGTGCACGTGGAATATTTATAAAAATTGATTACTCAATGTATAGAAAAAGAGATCAATAAATTACTAAGATAAGACATAATATAATCAATAGTCTAGACCAGTGATTTTCAACTGGTGTGGTCTGGCACACTGCAGCACTGTGAGAGGATCTTAGGTGTGCCACGAAAATCTTTAAAGATCATTGATTAAATTATTCTTGAAAGATGTTCAAAGCACAGTAAGTATATTCTTTTTTTTAACTCTATTTTTTTTTCACCATAATTTAAGTATACCATAAGATTAAAAAGGTTGAAAAACACCAGTCTAGATAATAGTATAAGACAATTGAAAATTAATAACAAAATAAAAAACCAAAAAGTCACTCATTTATATTAAGCAACTAATGGATCAAAGAAGAAGTACAAAACAAAATTATAAAATATCTTATTTAAAAATTAGAATATAAAAAATGATTTATCTCAATCTACAGGAAACAGAAAACAAAGCTATCAGAGGAAAATTTATAAATTTATATAAAAAACCATGTAAATAAATGTGTTAAATACTCATCTCAAAATGTTAGAATAAGATAAATGAAGAAAAACAAAATAAACTATAAATGAGTTAATAAAAATGAAAATAAAATCAATGGATTAAAAAACTGAAAAATAATAGAATTTAAAAATAAAAATAAATGCTAGTCCTTTGAAAAATTTAAGTTTGAATGTGTAACTTAATAAAGAAAAAAAAGGGTGGGGGACAAAGCATAAATACATAAAATCCAAGAAAGAAATAATGAAACAGAATAAAAATCTAAAAATGATATAAGAGGCCCAGTGGGGTGGCTCACGCCTATATTCCTAACAAGGATTGCTTTTGAGTCCAAGAGTCTGAGGTTGCTTTGAGCTATGATGACCCTAAGTGACAGAGCAAGACCCTGTCTCAAAAACAAGAAAAATTGCTTTTTCTTATTTTATACATATATGCTCAAAATTTGAGCAAGATTTGGGGAACTACAGGGCATGGGCAAATATGGCCAGATGCCTGTTTTTGTAGGTAAAGTTTTACTGGAATATACTCATTCTTTTATGTTACTGTCTGGCTTTTTGGCTAACAGGGTAGAGTTGAGTACTTTAAACAAATATCTCATGATCTGCAGAGCCAAAATACTTAACTACCAATATCCTTTACAGAAAACATTTTATGACTCCTATCCTTGAGAAATGATAATTTTCTTTCTTTCTTTTTTTTTTAATATTAAATCATAGCTGTGTACATTAATGCAGTCATGGGGTACATTGTCCTGGTTCCATATACAATCTGAAATATTTTCTTTTCTTTTTTTTTTTTTTAAACAGAGCCTTAAGCTGTCACCCTGGATAGAGTGCTGTGGCATCTCCAATTCCTGGGCTCAAGCGAGTCTCTTGCCTCCGCCTCCCAACTACAGGCGCCCGCCACAATGCCCGGCCATTTTTTGGTTGCAGTCATCAGTGTTATTTGGCGGGCCCCGGCTGGATTCAAACCCGCCAGCTCATGTGTACGTGGCTTGCGCCTTAGCCCATTGAGCCACAGGAGCCGAGCCCAATCTGAAATACTTTCATCAAACTGGTTAACATAGCCTTCATGGCATTTTCTTAGTTATTGTGTTAAAACCTTTATATTCTGCATTTAGTAAGTTTCACCTGTACCCTTCTGATAATTTCCTTTTTCAAAAGAAAGTACATTTCTGAAATGGACCTTCTTAGAAATAGGAAGACAGAAATTATCACAGGTGAAATAGAGTAAGTACCAGAAAAGTTACCAACAAAATATGCCCCTCCCTCCCAACTAGGAGAGACAGCTGGAGGCCAGGAGTTGACAATAAGCCCTTAGCTCAAGGGGATTTTATCTTTGTGTTCTTCAGACTCCCCGCCCCTACTGAGAGAGACCTGGACCTTTAAGAGAAATCTTACCACAGCAAGGAGACTGACGCGTGAAAACTCTTTACCCCTGTGGACTGGAGACTCTCTTCTCCACTCAGGAGAATCAGGGAGCCCAGACTAGGGAAGCTCTTTCTGTATCCTCAGACAGCACCATCAAGGACCAGTGGCAGCCCAGCGGTACCGGGAGAAGTAAAATAATCAGATTGACAGTGCATGGGAAAGGCTCTGAAAATCAGATTGTACTTGGAAGCACAGCCTGTAGAATTAAGCCAGGATCTCTGTGTTAAACCAAAACAAAGTCACTAACTGCCTCCTAAAAGATGAAAGTAGAATCTGAAGACTCCTAACATAACAGCCAAAATGTCCAGCAGGCACTCACTCTAAAATTACCCATCATACCAAGAATCAGGAATTTAAAACCTGAGTGAGAAAAGACAATTATCTGATGCTATCATAAATATAAATCAGATATTGTAATTATCTGAAAAGGAATTTAAACCAGCCATCATAAAATGCTTCACCGAGCAATTACAAACTCTCTTAAATGAAAACAAAAAAATAGAAAATGTCGATAAAAAGACAAACTTATAAAAAAAAGGACAGATAAAAAGTATAGACTGAAAAGTACAACAAAAGAGTAGGTTTCAGCACATGAAAGGATATATCTTTATTTCGCATAGCAAATCTCAACATGGTAAAGATGTAGGTTTTACCTAAGGTAATGTACATCTTTAATGCACTCCAATCAAAGAAATGGGAATCCTGATGGGTTTTTAATTTTATTGAGAAATAGTAACTAATTTTCTAAATGTGATCATCATATGGTTGTACGGTTATGCAGATAAATTATTTTTTTTTGAGATAGTGAAGTACAGAAGAAATAATAGAATATCTAAGATTTGCTTCAAAATGATAATTAATGTTAACAGAGATACAACAAGACTGGCAATGTGTTAATTTATTAATAATTGTTGAAGCTGGGTGATAGATATAGTGACACTGACATTATTTTCTCTATTTTTGTATATGATTGAGATTTTCCAAAATAAAAAGACTTTTAAAATGTCCTCAGAATCTAGGGATTTGCAGATTTTTCTTTTTGATAAGAAAAAAAAAACAGGTGGCATAGAAGAGGCTGGAATTTGAGTGAGATGAAGGCAAAAGCGTAAGAATAAAAGAGAAGAAGCTGATTATACAAACCTGTAGAGGGATCAGCTGATACAACCCCAGCCAACCCATCTCCAATCCAGTTTCTTAATGATAAAACTTCATAAAAATGACACACCTAATCGTCCCAAGAAAAGGTTTTGAGGGACTCAAAGAAAACAACGAAATCCTCAGAAATATGTTAAGCTCTCTTTCAACATCACTTTTACTCTTTTCTTCTTATATCTTCTTTATTTTCTAGTCATTCTTTTTCATTAGACACAATAAAAATAAAGATATAAAAATTTTATAGTGCTTTATTGGTTTTCCGTTTGCTTGATTACTTAAATTGGGTAACAATATTGTTCTATGATTTTTTTATTGTAAGCAAATACGTAGAAGATTAATAGTTCAGAATGATTTTTCTAAAGATAGACTATGTGGTTAGAATCTAGTATTTATCATATATTAGCTGTGTAATGTTGGGGCAGATTTATATGTCTTCGACCTCATCTGAAAAAGTGAGTACTGATAGAACTTAGGACACTGGTTAGGATCAGCGATGTGATACGTGCATTGTGGACCATCTAAGAGAATTTTGGACAGTATATAGACAAGTGTCTAAGGCTGTGGGCTACACTCAATGTACAGACAGCGTGAACAGTTTATTCCTTTAACCCAGGTGCAGAGACTGCCTCACTTTATAGTATGGTCTTCAACTCTGTAATTCTCCACTGTTATGTATACATTTGCATTAGTTTCCTCTTGCTACTGTAACACATGACCAGCAACTTAATGTTTGGGTGTCCAACCTATTTTTCTTTTCTTGTCTTTCTTTCTTTTTTTTCTTTTTTTTTTTTTTATTAAATCATAGCTGTGTACATTAGTGCTATTGTGGGGTACAATGTGCTGGCCTCATATACAATCTGAAACATTTTCATGAAACTGTTTAACATAGCCTTCATGGCACTTTCCTAGTCATTGCAAAATTATTATTATTATTATTTTTTGAGACAGAGTATCACTATTGCACCCTCGGTAGAGTGCTATGGCATCACAGCTCACAGCAACCTCCAACTCCTGGGCTCAAGAGATTCTCCTGTCCGTGACCCCTTTGGACCCCTATACACATAAACTAGTGGGAAGGGAAGAAACACGAAAACAAACACATTATGTAATAGGGTTCATTTTAGAGCATCCCAGAAGCACAAAGGGGATATAGACGGAAAAGCACCTGATTTGGCCTGGGAGAGTCATAAAAGGCTTTCAGAGGAAATGATTCTTGAACTGAAGCTTGAAGAAGGAGAAAGGTAGACGAGATGGAGAAGGAATTTCAAGCAGAGAGAAGAGCAACAGCATTGACAGGAGTCAAAAAGTACATTTCTCCTAACAGCGTGACACACTCTTCCCTAAATTTCAGTCCACTAACGGATTTTCTAAAGATAAATCTG